>JAWQRM010000493.1:0-22110 GCA_033557675.1 Coptodactyla brooksi | reverse complement strand
GAAAGCTAAAATTATTCCTTCCCGTGGACTCGTTTTCATCTTGAAACTGGCCGGCGGGGAAAAAACTACCAACGAACCACCTGTTCGGCTTGGTGACGTCAGCGTCCCGATCGTGTACAGGGCGGCGCAAAGATTTCGAATGTAAGTATTTTCTTCGGAATCAGGCGCTAGCTGCAGGGGGGTCCACTGTTGGGTCGCCTCGCCCCTGGGATAACAATGGACCTGGGGTGCGGAAAAAGGAGCACGGCGGAGAGAAAAGAACCTCCCACCAGCTACGAAAAGTGAGCTACTGTTGGAGACTGGGGACATTCCTGCTCCAACTAATGCTTCCTCACAGGTAAGTGAGATGTCTGTAAGGACTCCAGGGGGCGATTATGGTCGCTGTGGACGAATTAGACGACGACGGACCACAGGTGCGCATCCAGAGCTGTATCTATCAGCCTGGATGGCTCCAGGTAACCGTCGCCACTGAGACTCGGGTGGCCTGGTTGTAGGGGGCAGCTACCAACTCAAACCATGGCCTGAAGCCAGCCTCAAAGTAGTTAGGGGGATTAACCTTCCTAAACTCAACATTAACGTTGTTTATATACCGAACGATAGGACGGCTAATCGGCTATCTGCGGTAAAGTACAGAGCATATACTATGTGCCTGCCCAGCATTAGGAAGAATAAGGATCCAGGTCTTCTGGTATATTCACCTGAGCCTAGCTGACCTTGGTATCACTTCCAGATATATTCTGTTCTCTACAGTGAGCAGGATTGCAAGGTGAATCATATTATATAGGTGTGAGCCACAATAGACCATAGGTCGCAGTGGAGTGCTGCATAAGTCTACTCATATTCCAAACCTAACCTAACCTAAAGGATTCTCAATATTGCCTCCATCAAATATCGTTGTTGTACGAGCATTTTTAAGAAATGTTGTTTTCGTTACATAGATTGCATAGTTTAATTATAGGCACAATTAAAAGATCCTTAATTTTCTTTACATTAAGGCCAAATGCGTCGTAACATTAACTGATTGTGGTGCTGTTGTTAGCCACTCAACAAGTGGCTATATATTATGCCACATATATTATGGCCATATATTAGTGTGTGATATATTATACATTACAATAGTTACTATTTCCAAGAAAAATATTTAGTATGTTAGTATCACACTGTTGTTGGGGAGCTGCTATGACAAAATATGAGCTAAATAATAACTTGATTAGCTAAACGTGTGCTGAGCATGCATTTTTTACTCTTGCTGTAGTGGTGACAATTGTTTATGCCTTCTTACGATACCAAAGATTCGAAACCCACAACATTAATATGATATCATTATTTAAGATCGTTTACTCGAACAATATATACGATAAAATTTAAAACGCTGCTTTCGGATCGAAATGGGTTTGTACCGGTTAAAACATCGAACATTTATTCAGATACTGGTGATTTAAAAATTCTCCAACTATACCATTAAAATGAGGCATGGATAAAATACGTGTCTTTAGGAATTCGCGTTTTTTTTCAAAACGGTGAAGTTTTTTGAAAAATAACAGAAGTAAAAAAGTTTTAGAATTAAATTCCCCAGAAAATAGAATAAAAATGTATTAAATTCGCCCACAGGCTAAAAAATTCTGTAGCAATTTAAGGATGAAAAAAAAGACAAATGCCCTTAGTACACTCAGAACCTCTACCAAATTTGGTTTTCATATTATCTCAATAATACTTTAACTTAGGATTTTATTGCTATTATTGAAATATTAATCATTTTTGAAATTTTCTCTTTAAATTTTAACTTCTCAGGGGTACAACTTGGTATAGAGGTAAGCTGGGTTAAATTATCATATTTTAGCTTTCCTTCATGCTCTTACTCTGTGTCGGTTCTTATGCGAATCACCCTGTATATATACATACATATATATATATATATATATATATATGTGTGTGTGTGTGTGTGTATATACTGTTTCATAGATATATTTTATTATTTGTGTTAAATCACAAGAAGACTGATTGAATAAAGTGCAATTATATTTTGGTAATTGTATTTAGGGTTTATCGTATTTAGGAACAAAAAAAAAAAGAAATGTCTATGTATAGCGAAAGAATAAAACTTTCTTTCCGTATTTTATTTGCAGTTTTTCTTCTAATTCGCTTTAGATAGAATAAGCTGTTTTGTTATCGTTGCATTTTCTCGAGTTTTTAATCTCAGAACACCAGAAAACTGTAACTTTTTGTGCAATTTACACTAACCTGTTAATAAAAGCAACTGAAAAACATGTTTGTAGTGTTTATTATTATTATTTTTTAACAAAGTGTTTTGTTTTTCTTTGTTTCGTTCTGGTACTAACATATCTTATTTAGCATGAGAACATGAATGTGATTTCTCCCTTTGTGAAGCAGCTTGATATATAACAAAAGATAATGTAAATGCATTAATAACATAAGCCTGCGATGGTTGTGCGCTTTAACTTTTGATAATTATTTCTTCTGCATTTTTTTTAGTGCTGAATTCAAAAATGACCTTCATACTTTGTCTTCACGTCAGGATACTTCGCAAATCGCAAAATTTCAACATTATTAAAAAGTCGAACTTGATGAAGGGAAGAGGGGAGGGGACTCGATTCCCTTCAATAATGAAAATTGCTATAAATGGAATCTACAAAATGTTTTGGGTCAAAGATGAAGACACGAGGGAGTTGACTCTCTTTTGCTGAGAGGCTCTCTATTGCAGATGTGTAGAGTCGATAGCTTAACCAAAAATATGATTAAGATTTGATCGGTTATTGGAAGCAATGGAGGTCTGTGATCTCGTAGTCACTAGAACAAACAAACACCTCAACCACAATACTAATGTTTTAAAACTTAACATATCTTTCCGTTTATTCAATAAACCAGTTCCGTTCTAGCATCTTCAACCACCAAACTAAAGGAGTGTGTCTTTACTGGTGATCAAATCCATTGAGAAATGGTGAGAAATCCATTAGTGGATTTCTCAAAAATGATAATTTCGAAAACCACGTGCAAGTTGCGGAAGAAGAAGCCTGGGGAGCCTTTAAAGACATAGTAACCAAGTTTTTGGCCAATAAGAACATAAATGAAACAGCGCGAAGCAGAGCAAAGAAACTTTCACACATGAAATAAAATTGTGTGTTTTACGTACATCGTGTTAATATAAGCAAAAAAAAAATTATAAGAAAAAAGGTTTTAAGTCTGTAAGAGTTTTTACAAATTTTGAAAGTTGCGTTTTGCGAAAACTCCTGACTTGATGGGAAAAAGTGAAGGTTCTTTTCCGATTTAGCGCTAAAAAATACATAGGAATCGATTAAGAAAAGTGAGAAATTTGACAAAATCCAAATTCTGCACGCTTGTGTAATCCAAATGCATTAATAGTTCGGTTTGTAACTTGCATATAATGATCTACAAAGCAAGCTGAACGTTCTAACCAAGAAATTGAAAAGGATGGGTAAATAGAGAAGGTAAGCGTAAATAAGATGAAAAATCTCAACAAGTTGGTTAAGTTAAGATCTAATTGGTTTACGAAAGTTTTTGAATGATACTTTTGTAATAATCTCGATATGAATGTTACTGGCTTAATTACAAGTTATTTTCATCATTAATCTTATTTACGATATCTACTATATTTAGTAAAGATAAATCTCCGAAACAACGTGAAAATTAATGAAAAGGTGACATTTTGACAAATATTTTAGGGTTACCAATCGCTCAAGGATGCCAACTTACTAAATTTTACATAATACATTTATATGATTAATTTTTTGTCGTTTTCTATAGTGCCAATTGAATGTTTTAAAGAAACATTTATACGTAAGGTAAATTTTATTTGTTTTGTAGTTATCATTTCAAATAGTCACATATCCGTGTTAAAACTCGAACAGTCGAGTTACTTGAAGTGTGATTCATGTGAAATTCTACGCCTGATAATTGATAACGTTTATCGGACATTTCGTTGAATAAATTGTGAAAAATTGACAAGACTTGTAGGCGCTTATTTAAAAAAGTGGAGTGGAAGGAGATAGGCCGAACATTTTATTTATACTATGTTAAAAATAAAACAATAAACGAAGACTTATTCAACACAAATAACGACAATAGCAAATGCCTACACGAGATTACATAACAATCCCTTTGTTAAAAATGCATTTAGGGTTGATAAGGGGACCTAACCTAATAAAATGACTCACTACCCCCTCCATTACTCGGCGGTCCTAGCCGGCTACGATCTTCTTCGCGACCGGACAACCAACCATTGTAAAGGCATCTTTAGACGTGTCGATACGCCGTTCGGTCTCAATACATAAATAATTTATTTTTCGAGTTCTTTACCTCAGCCAAGCCAAATAGATTAAGGTAAGAAACGTTCCGTTTGTTTGACGTCCGTATAAAATCTACCTAACCCGGTTTTTATTGAAAAAAAAGTCGCCGAAGATAGCCATGGATGCATCCACATTTGGGTGCGGTTTCAAGTTTTTGTTTTTGCGTTTTCCTTATCGGTTTGCTTTTGTTTTGAGCTGCGACTTTCGTTTTTTAAAGTTTAATCGAATACCGGGACGATTTATCAGTAACGTATCAAGTTTTTAAGCTAACCGCAAGAATTCGTCTCGACTAATTTTAATTGCATGAATTGTTTGGAATTATTTCTTGAATTTACAAATAAATTCTAAGTTGGATTTTTGTATAAAACGACTAAAAACTTAAAATTCCAAGAACATACCGGAAATTGCTCACCGGAAGTCAGATAACTACACGTAATTGAATTTTAATGTACTTCTTAAAAAAACACCTTTAGTCGTGGTTTACAATTTAAATTTGTTAAAACCAATTAATTTATATTATTTGGTTACGCCTGATGATTTCTGCTACGCCTGGTGATTTTTTTGTACGTAAGTGTACAAAATCGATTTATTTTAGTTAGGGTGGCACCCCTCTCTGTCACGTAGACAAGTTAAATTTATTCCCTCTGCAACAAGGGTTATTTTTGGGTACGCGGAGAAATTCTTTGTGTTCAGTTTATCCGCGTTTACGAAAGGATTAATTGATAAATAACAGACGTTAATTTAAGTTTAATCTGGTGCGTTTAATCGCGTGAAATTTTTATTTGAACTCGGTAATTACTATTTTAGCGTAACCTCAAAAATCAAACGAGGCCGTGAACTCTAAAATTGCAAAGAATAACCTACTTCTTTACAACCTTGCAGCTGGTGCACATATGGTGGGCAGTAAGACGTGTAGGCGTCTAAACTAGGTTTAAAAAGTCGAAATGTTACGTTAAAATATAAATTTTTCACCCAGCAAAAGCTAAGTGTTGCTAATAATTTAAAATTTCCGCCCGGAACAAAAGAATTTCGATTTTTTTCGAGCAGTAGGCCTCGAGAATGACATTTGTGTCATTTGAGAGGTTGTTTATATCAACAGTCGCGAGTTGTTTACAAAATGCTCTCCACTTTGTATGCAAACGTGCGTTTTCTTTGTTGATAAAAAGAAAATAAAGTTCCGTGCTCCTCGCGAAAGTAGAAATCGGCAAAACTTGTACGCAACGTAACAACATTGAATTCCTATCTATTTAGTGTAAGTTAAAAAATGTTCTTGTCAGCAGTCGCTTTTATTAGGTCATCAAAAACCATATGGCGTTAGGTTGGCGGCATATGTCGAAAAAAACATACCATATATAGGGTTTCTAAACGTAAAAGAGTACACTGCTTTTCATTATACTCGCTTTTAGGTTAAAATTGAAGCGTACAATGTGTAACAAAAGTTATGGAATAACCTTAGTTCCTCAACTAAAACTACGAATGTTGGTTAATTTAATAAGTGTATAAGTTGCTGTCAAAAAGATAATAAAGAAAAGTTTCATACAAGTAATTGGCAGCACAGTTATGGATATAAAAGTACAGTAAAGTAGCAGTATTAACTTTATTATACGCGGTAAATCGAACCTTTCTTTTCAAGGTTAATCCCAAAGTTAACTATTTAACATTCTGGTACTTTTTCTACAAGCTATAAAAGAAAATTGAACTTTTTCGAGCGTTTTAATTTTGTACCGGATGTGACAACATAACCATTGTAAAAAACATTTTGGGCTGATTCTTCAAGTTCCTATAAGTTCCTATAAAGCTGGGTTAGAAGCTCAACATTTTATTTCAGTAAGTATTCATCGATTACTGTTTGGTGATATTTAACGATGAAATTTGACTTTAGAAATCGGAGATCAGCGGTCTGGTAGTTATTAAAACTAATAAACACCTTAACCACAACAACACTGTTTATATACTCGACATATGTTTTGGTTTATTTAATAAACCTTCAGGAGAAGGAAAACAAAACTGTATGCCTGACTTATATACTTTACCCTGACTTAACTCCTATCCTAATTACTTTTTAATTCTATTCAAACTACTTATAATAATTGGGTTTTAATTATCTTGATCTTTTACCCGCCAGGTCAAAAAGTATGGATGCAGGTGAAAGGTCAGGGCCTTTATTAAATCACTAGAACTATTAGAAGAAATGGAGATTTATTGGTCTCGTAGTCACTAGAACTAACAAACACCTCAACCACAACACTGATATTTTAAAACTCAATATATGTTTCGGTTTATCGAATAAACTGTCTTCAGGAGAACACATGAATAACTACAATGAAAAACGAGACTTATTTACCTATCATAATTACTTTTTAATGGGTCCACTTACTCCTAATTAAATTTTAATTCCCTTGTCCTTCTACCTACCAGGTCAAAAAGGATGGAGGCATGTATAGGGGCAGGTCCGTTATTAAATGTTGTATTTTGGTTTGTAAAAATTTCTAGGCTTTCCGCTGCGGCGAGTTGATTATTTGAATTAACTTGTTTAATCAATTATATTCTATCATTTATCCTGTGTTTAAGAGTGATCACGTGGGGAGGCAAATTGGATTTCTCTGGCTTGTAATTTTTAAAATTATATTCTTTATTAAATATTTTATTTATAAAAATTTCTATGCTTTCCGCTGCGTCAAGTTGATTATTTGTATTAACTTGTTCAATCAATTCGATTTTATCAACTATCCTATGATTTAGCGTGATCACGTGGGCAGCTGCGTACGATTTCTCTGGCCTGTTTATTTAAAGTGAGCTAAGTGCTCTTTATACCTAATTTTAAGGAATCTACGCGTTTATTCTATGTAACTTTTTACGAATACAAATAAAATATTTAATAATGGCCTTGCCCCTATACCTGCATCCATACTTTTTAACCTGATGGGTAAAAGAACAACATAATTAAAACCCAGCTATGGGAAGTATTTTGAACAGTATTAAAAAGTCAGGATAGGAGTTGGGTATATATGTCCGGCGCACACTTTACTTTTCATTCTCCTGAAGAAGGGTTATTACTACTAGATAAATGGAAACGGGTTCGGTCAAGTCCATATCTTTACTACATGTAGAGATCTTGCCTTCTCTTTTGGAGCAACAAGTTCTTGTAGCATTGCGAATTATCTATGAGGCTATGATGGATTTATCGAGTATGTCATATTCAAGTTGATTTAAATGCTCTTTAAACTTTATTTTAAAGATTCCGGAACCCACTTTTAACTTTACTGTTAGGAGAGTTTAACATTCATTCTGTAATTTTATAATGCGGTAGTTTTACAAACTGTTTGGGTTTTTCGTTATTTGTCAAAAGAATTTACAATATATAATAAACATGAGAATTTCTATTACTAGAAACTCCTAGTAAACTACTAGAAAGTCTACGACTGAGCTTTGTACACAGCGGTGTGCGAAATAAAGGATAATTGTGAGAGAAATGTATTATTCCTTTTTAAAATGCAAAGAAATAGTAAATTTATATATGTATGTATTGTGTCAATTTTGAATACGTATAACTTAGCCTGAACATCATATCTAAACCTGCTTCTTACAAGAATAATAATCTAACTTTTATCGTGTTTGATTTGAACCGTGCTTACGAGAGGTCCATACTTAAAGTGACAGTAATTTTTGCTATAAATTTATTATTTAACATCATTAACATCATTAAAATATTGCTTCAATCATTAAAAACAAACATAAGTTTGCAAATTTACGTATGTGTTAGATTATGTGGTATTGAATAATTTTCTAATTTGTGTAATTGCATCTCGTGCTGCGCACGCGTGATATAATTGGTTACGCTTGGGTTATTAATAGCTTACTTTAAAAAGCAGAATTTAATGTAAGCTTAACAGAATTAAGTTTAGAATTCCAGTGTTTAGCGTTTCTTGTGTACTAATAGTCACAGAGTACACTTCGTAGTCTGATATCACTTATCTATTGATCTTATATGTGTGAACGTTTCCTGTCCTCAGTCGATTAACATTATTATTAATGCAAAGCGAACTGGAAAAATATTTATCGCGTTTAAACACAAATTATTTATAACCTATATTTATCCTTGCCTCGTAATCTACTCCCTGTTTTTACTGTCCAATTCAAATATTTAGGGAATTGGCAATAACAGTTGGTATAACTATAAAAATTCCTAACTGTCAAAGTGACGTACGTATCAAAAAATTAATGGCACAACATTCCTCAGACGATTTAGTCAAGTATCGAACGATTTGTTATATCAAAATTGGTTCTTTTTAAAGATGGCCTGTCCAGCACCAGCCCTGAAGGATCTCCCGAAAGTGGCGGGCGATTTGAAAAGCGAACTGGAGGGTTTCAAGTCTACCAACTTGAAAAACGCCGACACCCAAGAAAAGATCGTGCTTCCGTCTGCAGAAGGTACGTTCGTGACCAATTACTAATTGCCGTTAATGTCTTTCGTGCGTGCAAGATGGAATTTGCCGATTAGCGGCGTAAACTAGGCGTACATTTACATAAAAAAACGTCGCGTATTAGCTTTCTAATGCGCAATTTGTCCCAATAGATGTCGCTCAGGAGAGGACCCACAATGCGCTCATAATGGGCGTCGAAAATTTCAATTCTTCCTCGTTAAAGCGGACGAACACTAAAGAAAAAATAGTGTTGCCAACTCCCGAAGGTACTTTCGGTGTGGTTCGCTGACCATCTGCATAACACAATTCCTCTTTTTTATAGCCAATTAACTCTAAACGGGCATTGATTAACAGTTAACCGCATTTGAATTTTACGCGCCGTTAAATTCACATTCAAATTTCGACCTAGCGCTTTGTCCGCCATCTGTCGGAATTCTCGTGAAGTACGTGCTCCCGCATAACTACGCCGATCATGCGGCGTCGTTTCGCAATTCAAATTTGTTTTCGAATTTTTAAAGAAAATAAAATTAAAACTAATCAGTTACTAATCGCTTTGTTTGATGTAAGCTATAATTTCCTTTGGTCACTTTAGTTATTAACGATGAATGACTTTTTAATTAATTTAAAAGAAATAGTAGTAATTTGGTCGTTGAAATAATATTTCCCAATCACTTTTAGATGTGGCCGCTGAAAAGACTGAAAAGGCTCTCATCGAGGGTATCGAGAGTTTTGACGCGAGCAAACTCAAACATACAGAGACTCTAGAAAAGAACCCACTCCCGGACAAAGAAGGTACGTTTTAAACTATCAATTTTGGGCATGATCTTTGCGTAGGTTAAAACTTTATTGGCAAATTCGCTTTTGTTTGCACTTGTTTAATAGTTATGTGTGCGCCAGGTCTTAATCCCCACCTAACATTACTTTCAAATGTCATTATGTGAAAACTTCGTTTCATTTTAATTTGTTTATTTAATTTTTTAGCTTGCAAAGTTAGTAATGTGATAAAACAGTAATGAAATAACTGCAAAAAGATCTAAATTGTAAAATGAAACAGTACTTGACATTTGACAAACTGAATGCCTAGTCTACACTTGCTAATTTTTTTTTGTCAAATGTATGTTAAATCATGCAAACATTGGTATTTCTGCATGCTGATTGCAATGCCTTGCATGTTTAGTAATGCAGCAAGAAAAGACGCACCAAAACATTCTAAGCGGAGTCGAGCACTTTGATAAATCCACGATGAAGCACGCTGATACACAAGAGAAAGTCATATTGCCTGATGTTCAAGGTAAGTAGATGGTGAGAAAATGCTTGAGTTTTAATTGTATATGGATGAACAAGTTCACCGCCTGTTTTATGCATCCACGTAGAATCTCCCTTGACCCATTTGCTTACAATATTCAATATTGACATGTAATATTGGCAACTTCATAATATGAAATTAAGTAAAATATGAACTTCTTGCCTCATAAAGAGAATCTGCATTAACAGGTATAAAAGGAAGTACGAATTTTCAGAAAATTTTCGAAAATTCCTAGTGTCCTAGGAGGCACTTTCAGAAAATTTTCGAAAATTACGTTTTTTCATAAATTTTATATTATAATCATTTATAACTTCTATCCTAATTGAAATATATTTTAGTATAATCGTTATTCTATATTTTTAAGCTGAATTTATTAAATTACCAGTGAAAAAATTAGTAAAATCCTCGATTTTGTAGATATGCAAGTATTGCGGAAAAAATATTTACGCTTTCAGCACTACATAAAATTAATATAATGTTTAACCCATTTGGGTTAAAAGCAGGAGATTCATAACAATAACCCATATTGACGGTGCATCTGAAAATGTTGTCAGAGAGTAATTACTGTCAGTGTTACATAAAGTACATACTTTATACCTGAATAATTGGTACTGTTCACCAAAACTGCTTATAACTTTAGTCAACTGTAAAACTAATGCCATTGAGACAGTACTTTCGAACAAGAAGAATATGCTGAAAGATTTTGTAAAAACATAATTGAAAAAGGGATAATATAGAACGAGGAGTTGCAATGGAATACTGGCATTAAAATGGCAAGACAAACGTGATGTGGTCATATTATTTCTACAAAACACGAGACAGCAGAAATGACTAAACAAAGCAAAAATGAAATCATTCCTAATTTGAAACCAAAACATGTGATTGAGTATAATAAATGAATGACCAGAATTGATAGCCAAGACCAAATGCTTCCCTATTATGAGGAAGTATATGAAATGATACCGTAAAGTTTTCTTTTGCGTTTTTGATATGACACTGTTTAATTCCTACATTTTGTTTAACAAACTATATGAGAGAAAAGAAGCAGTTGCGTTGAATATAGAATTTAAATAGTCAAATCATTACTGAAAAATATACCGTTACTTGGCCAAAACTGACAAGGACGATCATCGAACGGAGATTTACCAGAGATTGGACGCACAATATTAGAGTAATTTTCCTAAATGAATAGACCCAACTCTATCGAAATCTAATCTAACAAGAGCCTATAAGATTTTTATAGTGCATAACAAAATGTAGCAAAACAAGGTCAGAATGCAAAAGATATAATGTTGCATTACATTTACCAATATACTTCGAAAGGTACCATACGATTGAAGATCATTAATTTTTTGTAAATTTTTCTGACGTGCGAATAATTTACAATAAATGCTTATTTAAAAATTGAACTAAACTGTATTGATTTATTAAACACTTCGAGGCAATAAATATTTCTTATTCAGTGATGAATCGTTTGTAATTATTTATCAAAATTAAACCAGTTATATCTTACGCATAACTTTGCATATCATAGGAGGGCGTATTCGAATGCTCAGCCGAATTATGAAATGGTATGATAAATGACAGAAGGAACTGTTCAGTTTGGAACGTGCTGTTAAAAATTAAATCTTAAACCAAAGGGTTCAAAATACGTGATGAAAAAAATTACCTGAGGGTGCCTAATGAAATATTAAAGAACTACTTATACTTATATTAGAACTACTATTACTTATATTAGAACTACTATTAAAGAAGCACTATTTCAAATATTAAAAAGAGAAGTGATAAAGTTGCAGGTAAAAATAACCTGGTTAACTTTTGAGAGTGGTTTTGTAATGTTTTTGAAAATGTGTGCAACAATTAATAAATCATTGAGAATGCTCATATTTTTTATATTCCTAGGTTTTCGGGAAAGATTGTTATAATTTGGAAATTCTGCTCTCTATTTCCTGACGTGTGGGAATTTTTGTGGATACGCTCTACGTCATCCTTCATTTTTTTTTATATAGAATTTGTCCTTGTATATGTCGCTGAACTTATCCAACATATTTTATTTAACATATGCCACATTTGATTTTGTATATTCCAGATTGTGCCATTTTATTGGTTTTTCTATTTTTGACTGTGTTGCGTGTTTTATGCTGTGTGCAGTCCGGAATGCAATGTTTAAGTTGTGTTTTTTGAATGTTTTTGTTATGCGGTGAATGTAGATTCATATATACATGAATGTGGTCGATTGTGTTTCGTTTTTGATTACTGTATTGGTTCTTGTTTGCATTGTTTCCATTTTTATTAGCTAGTTGTAGCAAGAATTATATATCATATTACATACCCCTAATAAAAGTGGATATTCAACAAGATTAATAACTAAAATACACAATAAAAGAACAAACGCAAAAACATAAAAACAAAAAACAATGCAGTAATCAAAAGCAAAACAAACCGGATCACATTCACGTATACCTAGAGGACTCTAACATTCACCGTGTAGAGGCCGTGTACATTCAGCCAATAATAGAAAAAACTAACAAAATGGAATAATATGCAATATAGAAAATCAAATATGGCATATATGAAATGAAATACCTCCAAAAAACAGAAAGAAAGTACAGTCAAGGATGCAAAGAACATAACATCCTATATAAAAAAACAAGCATGATTCCAATTACATAGAACATCTCAAAAATTCTCACATACCTGGAAATAGAGAGCAGAATTTCCAAACCATACAAATCTTGGGTAAAAGCATAAAACTCACAAAAACCTAGAAATATTCAGATAAACCTTCCTGTAATAAATATCAAAATAAATACATCCTATTCTATCCGATATTCCAGCCAATTAAACTCTTACAATAAAACGGCAATCCACCACATATAAGAAAAACCAACGCCACATAACGAATTTTGGAAATAGCAATAAGGTAAAACATGTCGACTCTGAATACAAAAAAATAGTGCTCGTCAATCAGGCATCAAGAAACATTGAACTCATAATAGTAATTCATAGGTCTTAACTTTGGTTAACATATTGATTCAGTAACTTCAACCCACAAAGTTCGTCATTATGTCGTTATGTTCAGCTATGCGGTAAGAAAGTTCACAATTAAGAACTCTATTCCTAGTGAAATTCCAAATACAATATTCATGTGTAGGCAGCAGTGAACATGTTATAAATTGAGCTGATATAATTCAACAATAGTCAAAAACTTTATACAATAACCCATTTCTTTCTTACACACAGTCATCGAACAAGAGAAAGGTCAGATGAACCTGATTTCCGGAATTGAAAACTTCGACACGTCCAAGCTGAAACATACTGAAACTTGCGAGAAGAATCCATTGCCCAGTAAGGAAACGATCGAGCAAGAGAAGAGCTCCTAAGCCAAAAAAGAGAAGCGTAAGAAAGAATTATAATAAAGACCAAAAAGTCCCATTCCAACGCAGGAACACGAAGGCTCATTTTTATACACATATTATATACTTTTGTAATATCGTACATGGGAAAAAAAAATAAAAACTGTCCGTTTTGTATCATTTTACACTTTTATATCGGTATATATTTATACGACGAGACCCGTACGCTCTACTTAACGGCTTCAACTTAGGTGGTATAAACGGCTAATGAATGTTTATACGACAATGTGTATACATGTAACCGCATGAACGTTGTTTGTACTTATTTTGAAATAAGTCGAATGCACGTAACCCCGTTTTTTTTTTCAATTTTTTTTGTTTTGCATGAAAATTGGTGCTTAAATAAATTTGTATGAAAAAGAAATTTGTATTTCATTTAATATGTATTAAACAATGAAACCGAAAATGGTCCAAACCCAAAACAACGATTGATAATCCAACATAAAAGATAAATTACTACATTTGGACAAATGGATCTTCGTCCACAAAACCTTGTCTAGTTTACTACAGAAAGGGACCTTAGCGGTCTTCCGATTTCTTTTAACGTCGTTCAGGTAAATCATAGTTGTATTATTTGATTTCCTAATTTGTGACATAAACTCAAATTGCAGAGGATTGCTGATGCTTTCAAAAGTGAGCGTAGTAAAACATTAAAATTGACAGTGAAAAAAATGAGTTGTTTTCTAGACCTGGGAAAATCCTTTACCAGCAATTGTTTACACAGTTGTTTACATTGTTTGAGTATTTCAGTAATTGCTTACACTTAAAAACCTCAATAACCCTTCACACTTAAAAAAAAAATGATATCTCGGTATAGCAGTAGCTAAGAAAAAATCATGGTCATGTAGAAAATGAAAAGAGGTTTTTAATGAAGTGCTACTCGGCTCCTCGTGCAATTGAAAAATTTTAAGAGGGTTTTTATTTCCCTTGCAGGGTATAAAATTACATTAATAATTCTTGCTCAAATATTAGTTCCCTACAAAATAAAAATTGACTGTTTTTGGCATTTTTCGAAAACCTTACGTTTGTTGTTATAGGTGTGGCGAATTTTACTTGGGACACCTGTATATACAAAACTTTCTCACTTCATAAATCTATTAAGGGGCGCCTAACTCTACAGGCCACTTATATTCCATAAAAAAATATTTATCTGTAAAGCGATGACGTACGCGCAAAGAACTGTTGATCCAACTATAATAGTTATAAACTTAAAATTTGAAAGTAGAACCAACAAAACTGAATAATTGCTTATTAGAGATCGTCTTAGCTCCCTCTGGCATTTAGTGAAAGAAAAATAAGATTCTAAATTTGAAATTCCACCAGTCAAACTGCAATAACATTGCTATGGAGTGAATTTATTACAATTTGGAGCGGAAGAATACGATGTAGACAGTTTCCTCGATTTATGGAAGGCATTTGACATCGTAAACCACCAAATACTCTTATAAAAATTGGAATTACTTGGAGTACACGGACCAGAACAAACATTCTTTAAAAATTACTTAAGTGAGGGGTACCAATACATCTTGTGCTAAAACAAAACCAGTGATGGAAGAAAATAGTGAAATATGTAGTAAAACCATAGTTTAGCCAAGTTTAAACTATAAAAACTATAGCTTTTACTTTAGCCAAGCAGAACAAGATCTTGCAATTGCACTATCACTTAATATTGCAATTGTTAAGTGGACTTGTGGTAAATCGTAGTAAACTAAATACTGACAAGTGTGTGCCCCTAAACTTAAAGCCTTGAAAGCCTCCAAACTCTCGAAAGAAGTGGAAATTACAAACTATTTGGGAATTGAATTGCATGCGAAAGCTAGTCTTGAATAACGTATAAGAAAACTGATTTATTAACGGAAGGAGGTACGTTCAGTTCAATGAATTACCTAGTGAAGAAAAAGAGCGGATATTAAACATATTTTGCAGCCATATAAAAAATCAAATACTAAATAATCGAGCATGATAATTATAGTATAGATTCCTGTTTGGGTTCCCTAACAAAATAAAATGCTATTGTCAACATCCTTCAAATCCAGCTCGCTAGATGGCGCCAATCGAAATAATTTTCATTTAAAATGTTACTAAATACTAAAGTCGACGCAGAACATCCAAGTTAAACTTTGGGTTTATTTCCGATTGACAACCTTTTTGGACATAAACGTTCGTCGATGGATGACTTCGTTTGCGTGTCTCTACTATATCTTCGAGGGTAAAAACGTTGGCGCGCTTTTTTTGCGTGTCCGTGTCCTGACAAGTGCTCTTCAGTACCGCGTGCAGACTTCAGCGAATTCAAATTCGTCTTAGGCTGTATAACGTTTCTTAAGAATTTTGGCGTTTTCTCAGATGGCAAGGCACGCAAGGAAGGGAAAAAATCCAGGCCCAGTGGACGCGTGGCTCGACACCCTGGGGTATTATCGAAAAAACGTGGCCTACGATGAAACGTGCTTATTTAGGGCCGTTTCTGAACAGGTATTCGATTGTTTTATCGTTACGTTTAGTTGTTTTTGACAAAAAAAAAACAACTAAACGTAAACTAAACTTTTTGTTTTTGACAAAAGAAAAGTTAATTTATTGAGATTTATTACTTGTTAATAAATTAATATTGTTAATTTTCTTAAAATGTAGTTATTTTCTTGCCAAATCCACCACGAGAAGTGCCGCAAAGACGTAATTGCCTACGGCAGGGAAAATTGCGACGAATTTAGTCAATTGATGCCCAAAGAAAGATTTTTAGAGCACTTAGTTCAACTGGAGGTTCACATGGCGATTTGCGGTAACGTAGAAATGCACATCGTCAGTAAGAAGTACAAGTAAATGAATATTTCTTACGATTAAACCTATCCTCTCATTTTTATTAATATTTTTAGAAAAAATGTTATCGTTTTCAATGGTAATATTAAGGAAATGATTAACGTAACTTCTACTGCTTACGATACGACCCTGATGCTTTGTTTGATGGGGGAAGATCATTATGACGTTATTTATAAGAAAGAGTACATACAAACGGCCGGTTTTTGTCAATGTAAGGATATAAAAAATATTTTTAATACAAAATCGGTTTAATAGCAATGATGTTTCATAGCGATCGCGTACTGTTTGCTATATGAGAAAGTATTTAATATAGCGAGCGTTTCGAAAATCGTGGAAACGATGTTGTACGAAAAAACGATATTAACGGTGATGAATGGCGAATATAACGAGGAATCGACGCTCGAAAATGGACGTGACAATTATTACGCCAAGAAATATTGTCCAAACGATTACGAATATATGCTGCAAACGAATATTGCACCTTTCCCGTTCAAAGTAGCCAAGGCTTTAGATGAGAACATTTACCGGAATATCGAGTACGACACCTGGACGGAAATACGAAAGGGTAAAAACAAAAGATTTTTTGTCAAAACTGCAGTTTATTGATAGTTTCCGTTAATGCGTATGCGCAGACTCGATAGAAATGCAATGAGTACCATTATCTGTGTGTGTGATACAGAGCTTTTTACGGGCTTGCTAGTTTTGCTGGATTCTAATTTTTGTTGTTTGTAGCATTAGAACTGCCTGGTTATAAAGTATACCTACGGTTAGTCCCCAAAAGTATTCGTGAACCTGTTAAAAATATAAATTTCACTTTTTAAACAACATACAGTTGCATTGCAGTTGTAGATTAGCATCTAAAGGATTGATCTTTATTAAGAGAAGAAATTATTTATTTTATTTTATTAAGAAAAGTGGTTAATTAAACTTAATTTCAAGTTAAAATTTTTAAGGGCATTTTTTCACACTAGCAGAAATAATGTTAAATCTTAGGTATCTACTTAGGTTGTTCACGATTGTCTGGTAAACTTACTTCAATAGACTTGCTTACAGTTTCTTCTATAGAGGAAGATGAAAATTGTTCGATTTTGTCCTTATTCGATTCAGCAGATGCCGATCGTTCTGCACATTCAACAGTCGTGCTCGCGGTTCGCGATAAAAACGCCAGTTTGGAGTGATCCAGCTTCGTAACCTTTTTTTATGTCAACCTCTTTCTTCTCAACAAATATTGCAGCCTCGATTGTATGAAACCTCTGTGCGTTGAAGAACCGCTTATACCAACAACTCTCTATTCTTCGGATGCCTAAAAATACACATTTTTAGTACGAAAAGATCTCCATATTTTACTTACACCGAAAAGTTTAATATTTTCTCAAATTTCGCCCTACGTTCAGAGGGTTTCGCACCATTAATGTTCGGCTTAATCTTAGAATAGTTCGTTCCAATTTTTTCAGATCCTTCATCGAACGTAGACGGATTCTCTACTTTATTGACGTAGTCCCCATCGATCGCAGACATCGTGAAAGTCCATTTGGACGCCAAACTTTCTGCCAGAACCGGAAACTTAGTTTTTATGCGAAAGGTGCTTTTCGATTTTCTCCTTGTGCGACCAGCTCACGGTACTCTAAAGTTGTTAACATTTATTAATAAGATTATTATTTAAAAAGTTAATAATAGTATAGTTCATCCCCTGACTGATTAAGATAAAATTACACCTGAAACGCTCCAGAAGTTGCATTATCATTCTTATTACACATTTTGATATTTTATAAAATATCAAAATGTTATATGTGTAATTTTTTTTAATTTCTTTTCTATTAGCCTTAAAGGATTACGTAAATCTGTAACAGGTATAATATACAATACAATACAAATACACACACTACATTCTATTTGCAAATATATAATTTTTAATATTGTTGCCCAACAATATAAAAGGTGCTAAAAGTTTTATGGTCTCTGGGAGATCAGTAAACAATATCACTGCCTGGGTTGAGATCTTGTTTCCAATATGTGTTGTGTTCGGTAGTACATGAAAGCATTATTTCTTTCGAGTATTGTAATGGCGAATATCACAGTTCGATTGCAGTTGTAGATTAGCATCTAAAAGGTTGCGCTTTCTTTTATAAATCAAGCACACACTACAAAGTCTTGTGAGTTTACAGATTTGAAGAATTTTGAGTTCGTAGTACATTTGCAAGGTACGTTTGTAAGGTTCATTTAGCTTATTGAACGTTATTTTTAAAACTTTGTTCTGTGCCACTTGCTGATCATCAATCTCGTCTTTTCTTCCTGGCCCCATATGCCATTATAGGAAGGCACATTAGGTGTTAGATGTGAGTGACATCAGCAATGTGATCACTGAAATTTAACTTCTTATCAATGATCAGTCCAAGATATTTTCCACTAGTGATTTCTGAGATCAGTTGATTATTTATCTTCAATGGGTCATGTACAGAATCATTGCAATTGAAAATAACGTAGTTGCACTTTGTTTCATTCAGTTTAATTCCATTTTGGCTAGAATTGTTTCAGTGTCTTTTTGTGCACCATTAAATATTTGCTCTGTATTGATTTTTTATGATTTATTCTTATTACAATTCATTTCTTAACTCACCCATCGTCTAGTTGGCGCATGCGCATTAATTGATTGCTAAACTGCAGGTCAACCATATTTTTTGCCTGTTGTTTTCAATAATTTGCAATTTCGATTTTTAGAACTGCGTTTAGGCCAGTGGTACTATGGGGATGATAATTTAATTCTCGGTACCTGCTGTCTCTTGACAACGGATACTGGCACATTGCAGTGTTACATACAAGAATTAAAGAAACAAGAGGACAAGTGTGTAGTTTACATTACAAGTTTGGCAGAGAAACGCACTGTGAATTATTCGGAACTGGCACCGGAAAGCGATGCCAAACCTTGGCCTTTACCATATCGGTAAAATAATCAAATACGCGGGGTGTTTTTAAACTGTATGTTGTATGTTTTTAAACAAATTGATTGGGTTACTGGAAAATATGTAACTTTTTTGGAGAGCAATAAAAAAAACAGAAATCCATTCAAGGTATGAACAATGTAAAGGGCTGTTCATACCCTGCCATGAGAAAATGTGATATATTATTACCGGTTTAATAAGTTAGCGGTGGGGTATAATGTTAAGATTTTTGAGTTCATAATTTTCTGCTGCTATGAGGGCAGAAAGTTGGAGGTTCAAATCCTACTCAGAGGTCAATTCATTTTTTGTTTTAATAAGAAATAAAAAATTACTTATGAAAACACGAGTTAACTCACATTTTCGTAAGTATTTTACATAAAAGACAAAATAGTTATGTCTCGTTTTAATAATTGTTTAACTTTGCTACGAAACCACACATTCTAAACTCTTCTAATAAAACAGAAAGATCAACTTGATAAAACCCTAAATACGTTGCCAGCTAATCTGCATGGCATCTTCTAAGGGTGCCGTATTATTTCGTGACCAACAATCTAGGCCCAAACGTTTCTTGAGAATCGAAGCCGGAAATGCAAAATTTTAATATAGTAAAATGCTTCATTTCTCATAAGCTCAGCCTGACCAGTAAAGCATATCGAGATGGCAGAGAAATTTACGCATGTTTTAAAAGCACACCCTGTAAATAATTACACCATAATTTCGTAATTTTGTTCCAATTTAGTTTTGCAAGGCAGACGAAAAGCATTGAACCTTCTGACGTTAAATGCGTCGACATAAACAATAACTGCGACAAAGGTAATAAACGCAGCCTACGCAGAAGAAGAGATAACAAGCGCAATCAGAGTCGTTCTAGTAGCGACAGCGGACCAATTTTAACGTTACCACTTAAACCTGAAAATAATGCCTCTATTAAGGATTTCGAAGGACCTCCGTTGGTAATATTTTTTTTTAATTATCGAATAAGCTAAATCAAAAAAAAACTGAACATCCATTATTTATGGTCACATTTGTAGAGATGTAAAAAACTTTATGTTTAGAGCAATATTTATAATAACATAAGTATATACAGTGGAACTTCCCTAACGCGAACTATCAAAAGTCCTGGTGAAAAGTTCGAAAAAATTCGAGTTACAAAAAAGGCTTAAAATGTTTCAATTGCATGATTTACTATTATGTACATACACATTATGCATTTAAAAGCCACATACATATAAAAATATTTATCAAAGTATTACAAGTATTACGATTTGTCGGTTCTTATTTGTCGGTATTACGATCTATTCTGTTTACTTTGAGAAAAGTAATTTACATACATTTATAAAATAACCTTTTATGGTGTAAAATGCTTCTAAAACCTGCCGATGAGATGGTTTTTCTATAATCTTTTCATCACTTTATTCTGCTGCTGCGTCTGAGAGTGTCTTGGAATGTTGAATAACCATTAGTTCGGAGAGTCCATTTCAAGAAAAGCTATGAGAGGAATGTTCTCACCGTTTAGCAACTCGATATACTTTTGAAAATCTCGCCTCAACTCAACAAACAAATCATCATTCTCCAGGCTCCCCATTTGTTTGTGTAGTTGAGGAAGAGGATTTTCGTCTTCTTCTTCTTCATACTCGTTATTTACCCACAGTCTTTTTTTAAAGCAGTTTTTAACTGTATTTTGTTGCACATCTGCATTCCATGTCGTGGTAACCTATGGCAACCTTCCTACCTATGATATGGTAGGGAGAGCATTGTCCTTCTCTACTGTATCCAAATTTTTCTTAAATAATTCTCTCCATTTGTAAAACTCCTCGAAACTTTTTATAATACCTTGATCTAAGGGATGTGGTTTGGAAGTTGCCTTAAAATTGTAAATTGATGGATTTCAGTTTTTCTTGTATGGGAGGATGAGCAAGACAGATATCTATAAACAATTTTGACCTTCTCTTAAAAACTGTTTGTCTACTTTCATCAACTGCTTCTCAAAAATTTCAGAGGTCATCCGTGTCTTTTTATTACTCTCATAATCTACCGGAAGCCACTATACTCTTCTAAAACATTTTGGTTTGGTGCTTTTGTGAATTGTGAGAGGTTTTTAATTTTTCAATACCACTCACGTTCGTGGTTTATAGTTTTTAATGTTACTATTGCGTTTCACGTCAACCAGTTTTGTAATGTTATTTACAAAATGGCGAATGAATATTTTGTTTTTAATTATTGTAGATAATGTACTAGCTGGTATGCCATATTGGGTAGTTATTAGAGTCAGTCAAATAAAAACCAGACAGAGGCCATTTAACCAAAATTATGGTATTTAGAAAAATCGAGATTGGCCTGAAATGTAGTTGTTGTCGTGATGAAAAAAAATCTAAAAAAGAACTAAAATAAATTGTTCAAAAATTTTTCTCAACTTTAAAATAAAAATTTTTTATATTAAAACTTTCCTCAAAAAAATGTTTTAATAATTATGCATAATACTGGATGTTCTACTATGTTTGAAATGCGTCATAATTAAACAATTATAACAGTGTTTCCATTATTACAATGATTTGTCTTTATCACCAGCTTATGCAACAGCAAAATATGCGAAATTTCGAACAGCACAGCGCAACCAAAACGATACAGAACGAGCAAAATGTCGAATATGCAGATTATGCAATGGAAAGTCCGTGGATAAAGCCGGTTCCTACTACTACGGAGCAGGGTACAGTACCAAGAAATACGGTAGTATCGCAGAGTTTGTATGGCTATGTGCCAAAACAGGCTATTCCGGTAACTCCTGAAGTGACATATGCAGGTATAAATATATATCTATATTAGATAAAAGTTTACAGATATAAATGTGCAATGATTTATATATATATATATATATATATACATATATAT
>JAWQRM010000492.1:0-22118 GCA_033557675.1 Coptodactyla brooksi | reverse complement strand
ATTTGTAAGTCATATTTCCTTAATATAATACATATTTCATTAAAGCAAAGCAATTGTCACCACTATTCAAAAAATCTGTTAGGCGCACTAAGTTAGCATCATCAGGAGCGACGAAAGACTCAGAGTTTCAATGTCTATCAATTTTCGCTAACTTATTTAGCGAATCGTACCCCGAGCAGGTGTTTTTGAATTTTGGAGTAGTGGCGAATATGGTTTAACTTGTTACACACCTATTACAAAACAAATACAGACGCTTATCTGAAAATTCACAAAATGTTTAAAAAAAGGTTGTGGAGGTTCCGTACAAGTTCATTTACGTGTAGAAGAATTTTTGGCATGCAATTATTTGTATACTTTGTACACTTTCTTATTAATTTCCTATCCGTTTACGTGACAATTACAAAACATTGTCACGTAAATGGACGAGACATTAATGGATTTGAAAAACAGTGATAACATGTTAAAGTTTTCAATCTTTGTACAAACGTTCGAGTGTGAAACTTTTTAGATCGCACAAAGTGCCAATTCAGAAAAGGAACGTTATGTCTTTTATTACTTTATATGTGCTTACGTAGGTAGTTCTGCCCATAAATGGGCGAAAATTATAGTAATGACACTTCGCAAGTGAGTTCTCTATATCTATAGAAGTTCTGACAATTCCACCACGATGCGCAGCATCTAATTGTAATTGCTGATTCCATTAATATCGTTAGAAAGAAGAAGTTTGACTTGTTGACATGGCTCAATAACTTCTATTTTCTCTTATTTACTATCATATCGTTTCCTTTCCTCTAGATTACCAAAGAAATTAGAAAATACAAAAATGTTCATAATTACAAATAAGGATAAATAACGAATAATTTTAACGAACTTTAACGAATTGTTAAAATTATGAAAATGTCCAATATTTTAACGTTCTAAAATATATTAGAAAATATAATTTTTTCTAGGTCTTCGATGCAATGAAATATATCGAATATTTTTCTAGGAAAAATATTCGATATATTTCATTGTTACTCACTTATCTTTATATGGTTATGGTGTTGCAATTATGAAAAATTCATCAGTTTGCAATAGTTAATTAAATACATCTTGCCTAAAATGCAGCTCACATTGATGCTAATGATGCATGGCGATATTTATTTAAACGAAAGAATTGTAGTAGTTTTTGTAGAAGTTAATAGTTTTTCTACTACTACTTTCCTTATATTTTCAGGAGGTTGTGCTGATTCTACACTTGCATATTGTACACTTCTTTGTACTCTTGAATCATGGTTCAAGTGTGAAAGTATACCTCGCTTAGTTTTCTCTCTTCATCGTCTTCCTTCGTACGGCTTGCTAATCTGTAAATCTTGCAATGTATTTTAGTTTTTGTATATGTTCTAAGCTACAGACATTTAAAGCATTTGCTCTTTATAAAAATAAATGTTTATTTGCTAGTTTATTTCTCTTATTAAGTTCCTTTCATGGGTGGCATTCATAGGCTTTCAATAATCGTACGACCGAATAACAAGAAGAGAATTGTGCAAAGAATTATCTGGATCAAGAATGAGAAAAAATTGTACGGATTATAAAGATGACACGGGTACAGTCTGTAAACCGAGTGAAATTAAATGGAGAACTAACCGGCAAATTCGAAATACGGTTAGGATTACGACCAAGTAATCCTCTCTCTCATGAACTGTTCAATTTGGGTTCGGAGTTTGTTATAGGAAAAGCAAAACTGAATAAGAGTGGCTTAGTATACCACGAAAACACCATTATTTCGGGAATGATATAACGATGCCAACAAGAAGTAAAAACGGGGCAGTAAACTGCCGCAAAGTTAGATAAAGCGGCGAAAGAATTGGGTTTTAATATAAAAGAACAAAAAGAAGTATATGTGATGGCCGAAGAAAGAGTTCACGGTGTCTTAATAATAGAAATAGCAAAATAGAATAGGAATTCAGGTATCTAGGAACCTGAAGCATTCCACTAAAATGTACAACCAAGAATATACAACAAAGGTTGTGGGGATGAAAGTTAAAGTTGAGAGTATGCGAACCAATTGTTCAGCTAGCGGTAACATACTTCAGTGAAGAGTGGATGTTGGGAAAGACAGTAGAAAATTCATCGAATATATAGGAGAAAAGAAAATGCTAAGAAAGGTGTATGATGGGAAGTAAGTTAACGGCAGGCGGGAAGAAAAGAAAGAATTATATAACGAATCGGATATAATTGCAATAATTAAAAATCAGGCTGCAATGGGTGGGTCATATTTGGAGAACGAACGGGTACAGAATTTAAAGACGAGCACAAAATTACAAGTCAGCGAGGAATCGAAGGAGAAGAATTTTAAGAGCCTTTGAAGAAAGGAAGTAGTATGCTATGGACAAAACTAGAATCACGGATTGGAAGAACAAAGCAGATGACAAAATCCAGTAGAAACGAGGCCTTGTAACGTTGAGTTGTAACGAGGCCTTTTTAAATTTTTCCGTGGGGTTCTTTCAGAAATATAAGTTTTCAAACACAGGGCTCTATGCTTTTGAATCCGATAATAGTTTTTTATTAAATCCTACTGCTCTTTTCATAAAAATCACAATAAAAGGTTTCCTGTACCTTCTTTTCGGTTTTACTGAAGCGTCTATTGACTTTATGACATTCCGCATATTATTAATACACTGATCAAAAAGTCATATTTACTACGTGACATGAGCTCTGTTGGATTGAGTCGGGTTGGTTTATTTTTCTCAAAATAAACATTTTCGGTTTCGGTGTGGTGGTGGCATTGTTTATCTTTGTTACTAAGCCAAATGTTCCACTATCCATAACCTAGCCTAATATATTTTACTTGCTTCTCCAATTGTCATCATTTTCTCTATAGCTTCCTTCGTATTTTCATCGACCCGTGCTCATCTATTTTAACCAAACTAACATGCTTGACACGAACAACAATAATGAGAAATCAATTCTCATTCTGCAAAAAGAACCTTCGATACAACACATAAATATCGGAACGACACGCAATGAAAAATCAACTACATCAGTAAGTGTGAACCTAGGGAGATTTTAGATCTGCCTTATGCTAATATAGTGAGGTATTTGCTACTACTATGAATAGGCTTACTTGAATGATAGGTGCTGCCTCAAGCGGTAAATGATTGTAAACCGCTCATGGAAAATATCAGATTCATTACATAACAATTTTAATATAAACTTTAAAATTGACTTCTAATAAAAACGGAACAGTCTTGAGAAATAAACATGTATTTTGACGGTTCAGCAAATGTTCCGTATGTCCAATACATCGATTATTACTATTACTTTATAATATATAATTACGTAAATACTTAATCTACCAAAATTTAAACTGTATACTCTCTATAAAACATTATGATTCGTATTAATAGTTATTATTGTGCAACATTTCAAACAAGTCGCGATATTTTGTTACAGAAAAGTACACATAGTTTGTTTAAAATACCTATGTGTTGACGCGTGCGTGTGCTATAATTTTAAGAATTTTTAAAATATTTTTGTAAATATATCATCTAGTTTATTTCACAGTTTTTATAAATAAATCCATGGTCAATGCGTATACTATGCACTACGCGCGCACTTTTTGGACGTGGTTATATGTTCATATTTGTACCATATTATTGAATAACTAAAATTATTACTCCGTCATCCATAATTGCTGTACATGTGACAATTCTGAATTATGTCAGCAAATCTTCGATTGCGACAGATATGTTCAATATAAATATTCCATTTTACGAGTAAGTAAAGTCAAGCTACACCTCAAACAGTTTATAAAATCTAAGTGTCACTTCGATATAAAGCTCTTGTAAAGCTGCCCAACCAATATACCTAACATAGAGCATCTGATTGTCAGAAAGAAAGAAAAATACATTCCTATTTCAACAATTGTTGGAATGCGATTGCTACATAATTGTGTACACATTTTACCCAACTGCCCTTGATAAAGAAATAAAATATGCTTTATTGCACAAACAGTTATTTAACACTGAAAAGCAAATTTGAAAAGTATTTTAAGAAACGAGAAGATTGCTTGGTCAAAATATATTCCCGCTTGCAACGTAAACATAGTAGGTGTTTGACTTTTGTTAGTAATAAGATGGCTTTTCATTTCGAGCTATTCTTGACAATCCTGCTGTACCTGCATACATCGGGTCACCGTGACCCGAAGAATTGCAAGTGTGTAGTAAAACTAAGGAGAACAGCAGGATTAAATGCGTTTGGCGGTGGTAGTATTAAATTATAATATGTAATAATAACTCTAGAGTTTCCTTTATTTGCTCTAAAATGTCGCAAAGCCTGCTATCAATATTTTTCGTACTACGGACAAAGAAAAATTCATAGCGATTATGCTGATAGATTTTAGCTATACATTTGATACACTAAAGCGCAGTATTTTAAGCTCTACTCTACACCACGATGAAAGAAGTTAGCGGTTAAAAGTCTACAATGCCGGATCGAATCCATTACAGATTGTGTGCGGTGTACTACAAAAAGCAATCCTGGGTCCTTCGTTATTTTGCATACAAGCGAGTAAGATTGTGGAAGTTGAAAAGCATTCTATTTTGCATCCGTATACGGATAATGCACGGATATGGCTGTCATTTAATTCTTTGGAAATTGAGATCGCTTAGTAATAAATCGATAATAGATAAATAAATAATGTACGGGCATAACAAGATCTTTAAATCATAAATATCAATGTGAAACAGGAAAGATTGTCTGCTTTAGACTATGAAAAAATCGGGGATTGTACATTATATCGGAATCGAATTCAATAGTTTGAGATGCTCTTGTAGTATGTAGATATACATTTAAAAATATATTTTTGCATAAGAAAGTTTGGTGTAAGATATGTGTGTATTGAATATACAATCATTTTCATAGTAGTAGTAGTATTATTATATAATACGAACAGTATTATTATAATAATACTAATAGTATTATTATATTATATATAGTAGTATTATTATTTGCGCACACAAACTTTTAAGAATTTATTTACTTCCAAGTTTAACCTTTTGATTTAGCTTGGTTGAAACAATATTTTATATTGTATTTATATTTTGCACGATTAATAAATGCTATTACTATTATCAAACTACTCACTTCCTCTCACCTTTTATATGTGTATATAAAATAACAAACTACTATTCGTTACTAATTATTTATTTTATTTTCAAAACTAAACCTTATTACATGATTAAATACAAATGGTCCCCCCCCCCTTCCTTGCCGTACCTTCTACAAAAACATGTACTTATAACAAATTAGTATCAACTTACCTGGAATAGAGCTGAGCGTTTGAAACCTTAGCTTCATAAGAAAGCTGAACAATTGCCACCACTCCGCAGAGTTCAGCAAAATCAAGCATTATCAGGATCTTACATAATCGCTCCTGATGATGATAACTTCGTAAGCGAAATGTGCACCAAGGAGAAATGTGTGGGGATTTGTTGTAGTGGTGACAATTGTTTAACTTTAGTACCTACCCTTCACTTCGGCCATCGCCTCTAAGCGCCTCAACTTTTATTGTATCAAAAAACTATAAAAATATATAAAAATATAAGATTTATAAAAATATAAAGAAACTACTAGAGCGTACTCCTTTGTACTTCATCTTGTATCCCGGTCGGCACTAAGCTCTCGGTGCTCCAGTTTCTGGTTTCATGGTAAATCCCTTCAGTAGTTACTAAACAGGTCGGTGTGAGTTGAGTAGCATACAGTAAATGTTCTTTGCCTTTTGTGCTTGTCGGTTATGGGACGAAATTGTGATAAACACTTTTGAAACATCTGTTTGACATTTTTAATCAAAAAGAAAATGTTGGTATCTACTTGTTAATGTTTTACGAAAGCATCAGGATTTTCGGCCAGCAATTTATCAGCATCCTAAAATGAAAGGAAAAAGTGTACCAGTTTTTGTCAATTGTGCTGTCAATTAAGTGTTAAAATCACACGAAGCTGATTATTTCATTTTTGCAAGCGAGTTAAAATTTTGTACCTCGATCCACCCCGTTGCGGAGTGAAAGTAATCCATGGAGTGGAAGCAAGTGTTTGATAGCATGTTTATAGTAGAGTATGACTAAAGGTGCAGTAAAGACTTTCTGGAATAGTTTTTGAAAGTAAATAATATGTTTGTTAGATATTTATTAAAACCCACTTTTTGACAATTATGGTGTAATGTTTATTACACGGTAATAAAAAAATATTATATCAATACAAACAATTCAATTCAAAGTATATTGTCCTGGAAGACACTGACATGATATGCTAAAATCGTTCTTCAAAATATTGGTTGCTCATTTTGTGATGGTGACTTGCCTTTGCTTTCTTTTTTCCCAATAAAGCATTCGATACCTACCTTCAAATAAAAAATAAAAATCCTACAGAAAAAGTTGCCTATTTATTTATTTATATTTTTTTATTAGTTATTTTTGTTGTCGCGAGCGCTTCTGAAGGTGCCAACTTGCTTGGGTAAACGTGCCTCAAGCAAAATAAACTTTTTGGTTTTGGTGTAGTGGTGGCATTGTTCAACTTACCAAAACCTGTATTTCAATAAAATTGAGTTTTACAGTGGTAGTATCTTATGAATTGTTGCACATTACAAAAGTATTTCATACATAGAAGCTGGAGAAACTCTCCAATTTCAAATGGTCAAGATCTGTACGCGGTATTTGTCGAAATACCGTACGGGAAAATCTTGCTTGTCTCATAGCAGATTCACGTAACGCTCCCACCACGAGCCCGTGACCCCCCTCTGCTTCACGAGCTCGCGCGCTCTACGACGCGAGTCCTTAGTAAGGCTTTTGATGTCATTGGAGGATGTTCTCATACATGCTACGTCTGGTTGACATCGTCTTAAGTACACTTATTTTTTAACAACTATCAATAAATGATTATTCACCTCTTTTCGAACGTTTAAGTTCGACGGACAAACGAAAACTTCATTCGTACTAAAATAAATACGTGGTCAACCCTAACGTGGTGTTGGGTCAATCACTTACGTAATAAAATTGATTCACAATTTGGAGAAATGAAATCGTTTAAAACAAACGTTTAAATTTATCTTTCGTAAAATGTGAGAATACCTTCAGAGAATAATGGTCGTTAGTGTTCGCTAATGGTGGTCGCTAAGTGGTAGTTAATGGTGGTCATAAATTCTCCACAATTAGAAGAACTTGAAAACTTGATTCATAATTACAACTCGAAATTGTTCGAGAAAAATGTCAATAACACGAACTTAATTATGATTTTTAATTTTAACTAAGAAAAGATTCTGTAAGTATGTTATTTATAACTATCTCCGTGACAACCTGTATATGCAAAAATAATTTTAAATGATGAAAAGTACTATTTGACAAAACATGTATTTGAGCTCTTCATATAAATATTACTCAAGTCATGTAATACTATTATCATCGAGCAGTTTTTCGTCGATAATATTATCTACGGAACATTAAGTAAGTAATATTAAGTAAGTAAATAAATAACTTTTAAAATCAAAATAACTATTTTTATACTACATTGTTTCAACAGAATATTAAATTAATTAAAGTTGAAATCTAAACCTTTCCTTCGTTCAAACCGCAAGTAAATCAATGCTAGGAAAAAATTTATAAAAACACATCATCACAATTTATTCATCAAATTTACATTCAAAACACACAATGATACATAGACTGCTACAAACTATATGTACATATGTCACTTAAATTAAGAAATTTTGATGTACTATCAGTTCTCGCATCCGCAGGATATGCGTAAATCTATAAACATAAGTTGTTTACGGCATTCCCCGAGCTTGGGCTCTAAGCTGTCTAAGGATGCGAGAACCGAAGTTCCAGAGGCAGATGGTTGCTAATTTCATTAACGGGACCATACCGGAAAGTCGCGGGAAATAATGATCATTTTAACTTTCTGGAAGGCACTTTTAAATTTTTTTACAAATTTCTTATTGACTTTTTTGAAAACTTTAAAAGGGATTACACATTACAATTGGGGTGAGGTCCTTAACCTGACCGGGCATCTCGGCTTAAAAATTCAATTCAATTTGACATAAATATACATGCATACTATTTTATTTTTATTATGTCAAAGGGTTATAAGTATTTTATGTTTACAACCAATGCTCTCAACAACACCCTGTATTGTTTCATTACTTCATTTACTACAACTTTTAATCATTCCTGGATAAGCTTGACTTTAGATTTCTAGGTGCTATTAATTGATAAAACACACAGAACGGTTCATTTATAGAAAATCTTCATTATTCATTTATAGATAATCTTTATACATGATAAGTGTATTACATTGCAAAAGTATTTCTACCCTCCTTTGTCTCTCTCATATATATCTGTAGGCAGACATGTCCGAACTAAATTCTAAAGTTGTTCTCTTACTTTTAAAATACAAAAACACATTATAGAAATATATCACAATACGGCTTCCCACCAAAGGTCAAATTTTCTCCCCCTGCGCTACACCTGAGTTACCTGAGTCATGCCACCGTTCATTTCTATGTGCGTTGGCAGGGGGAGCCATCTGTTCAGAAGTTTCGGCCTGAAGAGTTCGCCGAACGCCGAGCGAAATTGTCGAGACATTGAGCAGTACAGAATGAAGTTGATCGCTGAGTTTACCAGCGCCAAAATGTCAAGTACATCACCTGTAAATAGATAAAGAAAATGACTTATTTGATAATTTGATGGAAACTAAAAGGTTCGCAGAAAGATGGAAACTAAAACGTATTTCAAATTGTTTCAAAATTTAAAGAAAAATATATTTATTTATTGTTAATTTCTTTTAAAACGACTATTACTTTTTTAGTTTTAAATATACAGTACACTTGCCAAAAAAGGTCTTGGAGTGTTGCACCTTAAAAGAGAAATATAAGTATAATGCAATAGATATTTAAAAAACTAATTTTAGGTTTCTTTTATTTGTTTCATTTTGTTATTTGAAAAATAGTCATACATTTTATTAATATTAAACATTAGTGTTTTTACAAGTCGGGTACGTATAAATTAAGCACTAAAAGATCTCTCTTCAATGGATAGTTATTCTCAAACAAATACTTTGCAAAGGCTATTAATAAATCCTCTAACTAGTATACCCTTCAATTAACAAATACGTACGCTAACATATTCTTTTTCACAAATTTACTTAACATTTTGCTTTTTTCGATGGACAAAAAAATAACCAAGTGAATTTAACAATAAAATATATGTACCGTTGTAAATTCTAAATGTAAATGTAAAAGTCATATTTTGTCCTATTTTGTCTTGCTGTATGTGCATATATGATTTACTTAAATAAATATTTATTCAGATTTAGAGCCATTGGAACTTTCGGTTGGACGTAGAGCTTTTGCAAATGAATGGGCTAGTTATGATGTTATTCTCTTTCTTTAAAGCAAGAGAATAATGAAGTTCGTTATATCGATTGGCTTTTCATTTCACGACAAATTTCTTTGGAGTATATAATGCTGTTTGATAACATTTTACTAACAGTAGAACTTCGTTCCAAGTTGGTCAATTTTTACAAATCTTCTGTGTCAACCAAATGTATCAAATATCCTAAATATTTTGTCATTTAAATAATGTTTGCATTATCATTAATAGAGTCAAATTATTATCAGTCACTATCAAAAGTTTGGTTAAAGGCAATTGTCTTCAAGACGTGGAAATATAAATTTTCTTTGATATAAGTTCATTGCTTTACTTTTGGTAAAGCTGCGTATTAATTACAATTTTTTCAATTCAAACAACAAGAAGGACGAATTGCCTATTGTCGTTCATAACAGATTTTTTTTATAAATAAGTTCACAACTCGAATTTGTGCATTGTTCAAGAGAATAGCATAACTGCACTATTAACTAATACACAGTGTGACAATTAAATAACGAGAATGTTTAGATATACGAAAAACTCACATTGAATTGTGTTTAAAAGTTATTTTTTATTCGAAATAGGTTCCCTTTAACTCAATACACCATCTAGCACGATGAACCAAAGCGTGCATAGATTTTTGTATGTCATCCTTAGGAATCGCCTTTAGTACCTGCGTCATAGCTGCTTGAATGGCTGAAATATCATCATAAAACGATCCTTTCATGGCAATTTTCAGTTTAGGGAAAGAAGGTAGTCACACGGTGATATATTAGGCGAATACTGTGGGTGATTAATGACACAGATATTTTTTTTGTCAAAAATTCACGAAGTTTTAACGTCGTATGTGGTGGTGTATTATGATGCAATAAAAACAGTTGCTTTCCTGTTGGATATTCAGGCCTAACACGTACTTGAGCACAAACGATGTAAAACTGCTAAAATTCTCTGAATAAAATTCTCTATTGAAGGTTTTACCTTGTTGAACAAATTTTCTTGAGGACAATCCCTTGTGAATCATAAAAAGTAGTTAACATTGCTTGATTCTTGTCTACTGAAATCGCATTTTTTTTACACGAGCTATTCTTTGGTTGTCATTTAAAGCATGTGGAACAAAACATGCACAAACTTTTCTTTTTTCCGAATCTTGAGTCAAAGTTTGACGACCAGCTTCTCTATTTGTTTTTAATTCTTCAGCCAACATTCTCACAGTAAAATTTTCGTCGACAGCAACAATTTCAGAGATTCTTTCTACCAATTTAGCACGGTTTTTAGTTTCTGGACGATCAGGTCTTTCGTCATCATTTAAATCTTCACAACCATTTTTAAAACAATTGAACCACTCATAAACTCTAGCTTTAGGCATACAATCATCACGTTGTTTTCCCACTTTAAAACAAAATTTAATATTTGCTCTGTGTTCCATTATGTTTTTACGACATCAACAAAATTTTCACCGTCATTCAAATGGCTGTAACTTTGTAACCTGTCATCCGATTAGCATGAACTTGGATGAGTTCGAAAGAGGTGACTTCTACCTTTCTAACAATAGATATGCTCGATAGATGACGCTACGTGTTCTATGATGCAAATACAAGCATGCAAGCATAGCTGTGCAAGCTTGTAACAACAACCCTACTATAAGTGTAAATAACGTTCGATAGAGTTAAGGAAACGCTGAACAAGTTGGCAATTTGTAGAGATTGCAATCTCTATCCTTATACTAGACACGGGGATGGGAAACGCTGTACGGGGACCAATTACATAAGCGAAACCCATAGGTAAAGTAGGTCTAATTGGTTGTGGCAACACAACTAAGAATCAATTAGGCATAGCTTGTTAGAAATGGTCGTCAAGCAGGTATTTTATTAGAATCAATGTACAGGAAAGTACAAGAACATCGACATTATCAGGTGAAAAATGGTTGTTTGAATATTTGGAGTATCTACATGTTTAAAATGTTAACCTCCAACCTAAGGTTAAGTCAAATACTCCAAATGTTCCAAAAGTCTGAATACAGCCACACAATTTTTAAATAGGTCAATGCGAGGATTTAAAATTTGGAAGGGTTTGATGAGACTGTTAAAGCTATTTTTATCCGGAAAAGCACCCGCCTGTGCTCGTTGACCGAGAAGATGGTAGTAAATTAAAAGTCGTAAATAACACTATGGGCCCTGAGGGGGTTTATTTCAAACGGATTCTAAAGATAAAAATAACGGCGTTAATAAAAATATATTAGGACCCTGCAATCAAAAGATTTTGTATTTGTAACAGCGGTTTGCGTTATAATTTCGCCCTTCCATTCTTCTACCGTACTCAGAGTCTATGACGAGAACGTGATGTATACCATGTCCCTCGTATTTATTTATGTGGATATGTGTGGGTGTGGAAATCGTAGATATCACGTCCCGGTAGTCCATCAGTGTTACGATATTTAATTACTTCAAATTTTCTCTGGTGTGTGTACACATGTGTAGGCGTGCATGTGTGTTTGCCTCATACATAGTATGACAATTATATAACGAGAATTTTTAGATATACAAGAAAAACACATTGAATTATGTTCAAAGCTTACTTTTCATTCAAAATAGGTTCCATTTAACTCAATAACCTTTTCTAGCACGATGAACCAATGCATGAATAGATTTTTGTATGTCATCCTTAGGAGTGGCCTTTAGTACCTACGTCACAGCTGCTTGAATGGCTGAAATATCATCATAAAACGATCGTTTCATCGCAATTTTCAGTTTAAGGAAAAGAAACACAGATATTTTTTTTAGTCAAAAATTTACGAACTTTTAACGTTTTATGTAGTGGTATATTATCATGTAATAAATACAGCTGTTTTTATTGTAACACGTACAATTCTTAACCACAAACTTAACAGACTTCTCTCTGTTTGTGGAATAAATTCCTTGTGAACAATTCCTTGTGAATCATAAATAGTAATCAACTTTGTCTTGATTCTTGACTTTTGAAAGCGTATTTTTTTTTGTTTTGGCTCGCATTTTGACTTCCATTCCGCAGATTGACGCTTGGTTTCTGGATCATGGTTAAAGCATCATGTTTCATCACCGGTTATGATCGAATCAAATAATCCTGAAAAATTCTCAGCAATTTTAATGAGGTCTTTACAATGCCTTACATGAACAATCTTTTGATCGTCATTTAAGGCATGTGGAACCAAACGTGCACAAATTTTTCTTTTTCCCAAATCTTGATTCAAAATTTGGCGAAAAATTTTTCTATTTGTTTTTAATCCTTCAGCCAACTTTCTCATAATAAAATTTCCGTCGACAGCAATGATTTTACGGATTTTTTCTTTTATTTTTTTTTTTTAATTCAGCACGATTTTACTTTCTGAACGACTAGGTCTTTCATCATTTAAATGTTCGCGAACATTTTTAAAACGATAAAACCACTCATAAACTCTAGCTTTGGATATACAATCACCACCATACACTTTTTTCATCAATTCGTAAGTCTTAGCACATTTTCTGCCAGTTTAAAACAAAATTTAATATTTGCTCTTTCTTCCATTATGTTTTTACGACATCAATACAATTTTTATCGTCATTCAAATGGCAGTAACTTGGTAACCTGCCATCCAATAAGCATACACTTGGGTGCGTCCGAATGTGGTGACTTTATCCGAATGCGTCCGAATGTGGTGGGTATCTTTCTACCAATGTTCTATAGATGGCACTACGTTTTTTATGATTTAAATTAAAATTCTTGTTATTTAATTCTCATACTGTGTATGTGGATTTGGAAGAAATTAACTGCTCAACGCACGTTTCGTTAACCATGTTAGAATCATTGTGAGCAACAAGGAACCTAATTTTAAATAAAAACAATCTTTCAATCTCAAACCTCTTAGTAACTGACGTTTTTTCTTAGAGTGTCTCAATAAAAACTTTATTTTTCGAGATTTCGTTATCTTCCAAACCTTCCTCAAGCCTTCCTCATAAATACTGTCACGCTGATCAAAAGTGCGATTTGGTCTTTATCAAATGTTTAAGATGACCAATTTTCTAGAATGTTGGGAGTTTCTTGGGAAAAAGATTTTGTTGACTGTGGTTTTCCTAGTTTTTTATGTAGTCTTTTGTCGCTTCCGATGATCATTAGTGAAACGCGCATCGACCCATCTTAACATGTTGCAAAGATGTTAAGATATCATAGAAACCCATAATTAGTACATCATTACTTAAAGTTAATTTTGTGTATTGAATAAGTTGTGCCTTCCGTTATTCTACTCTGGAAACCAAAACGAACATATATATTTACCAACTCAGTAAATATAAAAGGTACTCCTTACATGTGAATATAAGTGTATATTATTGTATACTATGTATTATTTGCATATGAACGTATGCATATGAACTTTTCTATTGAAATATTTTACAAACAACATCTAATTAAGTAATTATGTACTAGTTAGTTTAGGATATGTAGATAATGTGTACTTAATCTAAACTAAAGATTTTTAAAAGAAATTTAACATTACTAAAATATTTTACAAGACGTGCCACAAATATTCGCTTTAAACGACCACAAAGAATGAGTTTTAAAATAAAATGGGACGCAAAATTGGGAAAACTCTTTTAAACTTTCTAGCAAAAATATACGAACCAAAAGCTTATATCATGAGACATTCGGAAGTGGAAATTTTTCACTATCCCCCGTCTAACAAAAAATCCATTTCCATAAGGGTGAATTATTATTCAAATGATGTACGACATACGTGTATTTCCTTCCTGGCAAATAAAATGAGTTGTTGCCTTTGTTGCCAAAGAAAAATTCCTTCGAAGGGTTTGAAACTTGTAAAAGCGAAAATCTCACGAAGGCAACAGCTTAATATCCAACACTTAGCATTCATTTCGGAGTAGTTTGTATTGGAAATATATCTTAGAATAATAATAATAATAACCTTTATTGCCCAAACCATTTCCAGGACAGATTTACAAAAAATTGCTATAATAGCATCGTAATATTACATAAAAAGAAACAGAACAAGACTTAGTAATCTAATATATAGGTGAGCTAGTAAAAATTTTGTTGTAAGAAAAAATAGTTGGATCATTCCTATAAAAGTCCTCATTTTTATAGCACATGACCTCTTAATATACTAGGTAAGGTATATTTAGGGAAACTTTGCATGGGTGAACAATTTATAAAAGGTAGACAGACATTAGAGTATTTATCCTTGAACTAGACACGGGGATGGGAAATGCTGTACGGGGAGGATTACATAGGCAGTGACAGGAAGTAAACGCTTATCTACCTTTCTATTAATTTAATGTATTAATATTAATTTCAATACAGCCAGAAGATTACCCCAATACTTAAATTAAGGAACAGTTAGGTGCTACCCTTTTAGGCAAGTATTATATGGCAAGTTGGTTAGCAGTGTGTCCTTTATCCCAACCCTTAGGAAGCCAAAGGTTCAACACTTATAACTTTAATGTAAACATTATAAAGGGGTGTAGAGGTATTATTCATATGAATTTGCTGCTCGTGCATTTTCTGCTTGGTGGTTAGAGCACTCTGTCCGGTGCTATAATTGCAGTAAGGAGAAAATCGCAGGTTCGAATTCTGCTCGGAGGCGAATTTATTTAACCTCTTTGACAGGATTAAACTAGGCAGAATCAGTTCAGATCTATTGCAATATTTAGTACTTATTTGTACCATCAATAAGAATTTGTACCATTTGCCGTTTGAAAGAAAAACGTGGCGCTGCTAGCTTAATATTAAGCTAGCAGCACAGATGTGGTCTTGCACATCAAACAAAAAAGAAAAAAATAAAACAAAGGCAAAAATGAAAAGAACTGAATTTGTACTAATTTGTACCATTAAAAAAACTTAATATGTTCAACCAAATTGTTTGAAACAAACCCTAATTGAATTCAAATCTGTTGTACTTAAGAGTAAAGTACCTTTTTGCATGAGCAGAATCAATCATTACTCCTATATTAGAAGCAACATAATTTGTACCGTTAAAATATAGAGTTTGAAATTTTGTACCCTCACCCTTCCTTCGGAAACTACCCCGAACTCCTATTGCCCTCAAACGTAAAGCACTCTTCTACACGAGCAGAATTAATCATTACTCCATTTTATGTGTTCAAGGACAGATACAACGAACACATAAAATCTTATATAAATAGCAAACTTGACTCTACTTACGCTGACCATCTACACAGGAATTCCCACTTATCTGGAAGTATAGAACAAAATTTTCAGGCCATAAGTCATCAACTTCGAAACATTCAAAGAAACCCTAAAAACTCAGCAATTAAAATCCAGGTGAACAACAACCCTCATCCCATATTCCAACCAAGAAATGTCCTGGAATAAAAAAAACACATATATAAGACACAACAATGCAAATGACATCAGACTTGAAAATACCGTAATGCTGAAAAAAGAAATGCTACTTCTTTTTCTAAACTTTGATTGGGGAAACTGAGAAACAAATAGTGATACATAAGTAATCAATATGTCTGACAAGTAACTTGCTGAGACAAAAAAAGAAGTTGTAAATAAAGAACTCAGTTATGTTGTTAAAGGAATAACCTTTGACTTAGTAACGAAGTTAAACAATGTCAGTACTAGACTAAATCAGAAAAATCCATTATCTGGCATGGAAATCTATGAGAATCTTAAATATACTGGTTAGATTCAAAAGTTATTAAACTGTAATAAGCACAAGAAACTTAACAGAGACCAATTAACAGAGAATAATTCTTAGACCATCTAAACTTCAAAATTACCCTCACAACTGAGCTCTATATTGTCTCCTAAAAGCACATTAACAAGGAATTCTACTGAGACTAGGTGTAAATTCTAGAAATCCGCTCTAGTATCACCCAGCAAGACGTCCACTAAAATGTAATGTCTCCGTCGTTTCTCCTGTCGGTGAAACGACATAAAGTACGGTACATAAAGACAAACAGCTTTACTGGTCAAATAAGACCAGATATTATGGTCGGCTCTACTATAATCTGTTTAACTAATATGTATCTGACCCAGGGAACAAATAATCGAAACGTATTACTGTATTAAACAATTATTCCTAATTTTGAGTGATATCTGCATGGAAGATTTCAAAGACGGTTTTGTGATATGTTGATACCACGTTTATTATATGTGAGACACGTAATGTTCTGTGACTTCCTAAATTTTCAACAACAAATAACTGTCGATCTAATTACTTATCGACCAAGAATCAAAACTAAAGTACAATTTCTAGCTGTACTTGTACATAAGAATAGAGACATAATTAAAGCGAATGTATATCACAAACCTACAGGGAAATACTTACAATTTTACTTCTGGCCATTACAAAAGTCATTATCATTACCTATGTTGTACTCGCAGACCGAAAGATATGTACATTATTCAGAATCAAACATCTAAGCGTAATACAACATTATAGAAGGACCAAAGGGCAAACTTTGTTACGGATTTTCCGCGTTGGTTAGTGAACACTCATAATATTAAATTATAGTTACATTTAGTGCACACATTTGCAATGTAATATTGTGTAACAGTATATTATATAGCAACATTGTTTCTATAGAACATGCATGGTTTATCCCTGAAAGGGCGATCGTTGATGTTCATGAGAGCCTGAGAGAGAAAGAGAGGGGGACAGAGAGAGGTTGGCTATTATTTAGTTAATGCATTCTCCCGGCTATTAATGAATCTGTTTCGTTGTATCTCCAAAATTTATTATTTAAAAACTGACCATTTAATTCGTTTCAGGGATTATTTCAGGGATCTATATTTCTTTTTGTTTGATGGATATGTCTATATGTAATCACTTCCTTTAGATTTATATACATATATATATATATATATATATATATATATATATTAATTTTGTTCATTTCACTAACATCTAGATTATAAAATAGAGGTATAGTGATATTGATAATTTTTAATGTTTTCTTTTCCTTGATTTAGTACACCACGAAATTACGTCTATTTGCCTGCAATGCATTTGATCTTAAGATAGTAACATCGTAACACATCTCTATTTTCCTCTCTCTATTCTACTACTATGTAACATATATTTCAAAGCTTGCTAAATTTTCCTTGAAACGTTGAAATGAAAGTTTTTATCCGCGTTTTCAAGTCTTTTGGAAATCTGCCACGTAGAACTTTTTGCAAGTCTCTCCAAGAATAGTTTTCTCTATTTTATGAGTATTTTGACATCTGATTTTTTTGATATTCTTTTCCAGTACAGCCCCTGTTTGACAGTAGTAGATAATCATCGGATTTACCTCTAAATACTAAATAGAGGTAGATGTAGAATACCTCATAACATCCCAATTATATGACGAAAAGAAGTCAAATCTCAAATCCCTTTGTGACATTGGTAGAGTAATTTCCTTCATTTTGTGGTTATTGAAATCGCATAATTATAACAGTATTAGGAGTAAGGCGTTAGTAGCAATGCCAATTAGAAACAACTGCGAATTTAGCTTACTATCAATTTCAAATTACTCCTGGGATAACCCGAACGTAATCAATAATTACGCAAATGGATGTGGCTGAGGAAGCACTCATTACATTTCAAGTGTACAACCGTTGCAATGTGCACTTGGAATATATACTATGGAGCAGTAACGATGTAGAGGAATAAAAGAGGCTTTACATTATAAAATGCCAACTGGAAAATGCAGATTTGTAAATACAGGGTATAATTAGTACTGCATAGATCTGAGATCAATAAACCATGGATGAGAAATGTATCGTAGTTAGAGTCAAATATAATCCATGCAGTGTGTTCCAAGTATAACCATTATTGGCTGACTAGTTATTTGAAAACTTTTAGAACAAGAATTGAATTAAGCAGGTAGTAATAAATAAAAAGAAAGTTGGTCTAATTATTTTATTAATTGAAGTGATTTTTATTTATGATCACTTCTTACGATCGCTGCAAAATCGTTTGAACCGAAAAATATTTATTGATAAGAAGACTGTCAGAAGATAATTGGATAGTTTTTTTGCCTATAATGAAATCAGTGGAAAGATGGCAAAAGGCCAGAAAAAATATGGCTAACATCTTATTGACTACAGTTCATTTTGTGTACTAAATAAATTGCGTTTTATTCCACACTGAAAAACCGATCGAACAAATTTGCCAACTCAGTGATATTGTGCGTGTATGTAATCGTAAGGTTGGTGCCATGAAGTAAGGTACTGACATTCTGCGGGTAGGCGGTCATAGACCGGCCTAATTTCGCGTAAGTTGCGTTGTCAGGTGATTTTTGCGGTCACTGCCACTAATCATCAATTAATCGTCTGACGCATTTACAGGTTATTCAGGAATATCATTGTGCTTGAGAGAAATTGGACGGCTGGCCCATCGACTGTCCAATTATCTCAATGGAGACGTTTACGTGAGAACGGTCTGCAAGTACAAGGTTACAGGACATGCATATACTGTCTTTATACAATGGAAATGACTACCAAGTAAAATCGCTAGAACAATAGTTAAGGGAAACACGTAACTGCATTAAAGAGTTACGTAAACTTATTGAATCATAGTAACCTACTACAGAATACATCAACCCGATACAGATAAGGACATCTGTACAGACATGATGCCTCCGAATAAAAGGGTAAATGATAATAAAGACAAACAAGTAACTAAGAAGACAGCAAATCCTAATACAAGGAAATCTTAAAAAGTAAATTACCCCTGATCATATTAAGCATAATGGCAAACCAAAACTCTTGGAGTAAACTAAATTAACTTAAATGAAAAAAGTCAAACAATTATCATCGTTACACTAAAACTGGTAAGAAAAAGTTTCCCATTTCAAGAAAAAAAAGATGAATAATAATATAATGAAGATTAATGTGAACGCTAAATTATAATGTAGATACCTAAGTTGAGGGTGTGGAACCTTTTGCTGTGCAACAAAGTAAAATAAATGACACCACTACGAGTGGTAAGGAGTCTTTCATCGCTCCTGACAAAGATACAAGTGAAAGCAGAAAATTAGTAGATCATCAATTTAATTCACAAAGCTGCTTGAAACAATACTAAAGAATGTACCCACAGCAGAATGAGAAATAGCTACCCCTAGGGAAATTAGAGATTTGGCAACAGAATACAGAAAAGCTAAAAGAAATCGGAAACAAACAAGAGATCTAGTTGATAAGGACTTTCTCAGTAATAAAACATAACAAGTAAGAAGAGAAACATAAAAGTTTTCTAGTAAGCTAGAAAACTTTCTACCAACATATTATCTTGAACTCTTAACTATTACATATCTTATTATATGTATCTCTTAGATACAATATTTAGAATAAAACTCGAATACGAAGACTCTACTGTGTTAAGAGAAATTCGGGCAGGAGTGTTGCAGGGAAATGTTTTGGGTTTAATCCTCTACTTCCACTGCTACATGTGCAGATGACATAGCCATCCTAACAGTAGATATAGACATGATTACATACACCAGAAAATTTCAAAATTTTAGTGATCAGATTCAATATTGGACTGTGGTTTTGTAGCAAAATTAAGTAATTCGTACCACTTAAGCAAACAGGAAGTTAGTTAATTTCCTGTTTAAGTGGTAACAACTCCTTAACTTAACTAAATGGAAAATAAGCCTAAATTAAAGGATATCAATTCAAATTATTTCCTGATTCGGGTTACTGCTCTGAGTACAATCTTCTGATTCAGATTCAGCAACATTTAAGTGGTTACCACATTTATGTACCTCTGGAGAAGTTAATGAGGGAAAAGTATTATTTTTCCGAATGTATCATCAATTCACTTCACCTCAGTTCATTGAGGTTTAAGGCACAGTAATATGGGGCCGTTACAAAATTGTGTGACCCGTCTTATTGGCATACTAATAGTTTGTGTATTTGTGATTTCAGGTAACTTAAGTTTAGTGTTTTCTTTTTCAAGAATTGTTACATTCTCTTTTCTAATTGTTTTCTTAAAGTGTTTTTCCATACACGCGAGTATATCTGCTTTTCTGATTGCTGTTTATGAAAATATTCTCGTAAAATATCAAGGTGCATTACCCATTACCATGACAAATTTTGCAGGTAGTGACGATAATAGTTGTTTAACTTCGTTGTTTAACTTTTTAGAGTTATATATGAGCTGTTATTGTGTTAACACACAATAAAAGCCCATATACATATAACTCAATGTATTCATCGATCAATTCATCTATAGCCCATATATAACATCAATGATTCCATTTTCACCGCTGGCATATAAAATTATTTTCCCTTTACATATTTTCATACCACATCTCATCCAAATATATATTTTAGGTCTTTCCTGTTCGCAAAACTTATAATTTCACTGATGTATCTCATCACATTACTAAGTGAAATACACTTAGTAATGTTTTCCTAAGGAATATATTTAAATCCAGGATTTCCCAAAATATTGAATCTACTTTGTTTTAGTTAGAACTATTTTGTAAATTAGTCATAAGTAGCGATACTTGCGACCGCTATCTTGCAAGTTAATAATTACAGTTTTCATTTAATCATGATGTCTGGAGTTTGCTTGTAACCACGTACCCAACGTAACTAACGTGTAATATGAGCTGCAGCTGGCACCTGTTGAGGTTGAAAGAGACGAATGTAGTAATATTATATTAGTGCTGTCACTGTTTCCTTGCATTTTAGTAAATACTAGTAGTTTATCTAACCTGTCATCAATTATTGCGGATATTGCCCCAGCATAACCTCTTTTTGGTGTACACCATTGGGTATAACACTTCAATAACATTTGTCACCTCGCTACTTTGATATTCAGAAATCCATATGTAATTATTGGGAACTTAATATCATTGTTATTACTTTAGGTGCTAGTAATTCATTTACTGTTCTAATGTTGTTGGTCTGGGAAAATGTTTATTTGTATATGCAATATATCATTTATAAGGCTGTTTGTTGAGTGTTTCTGAATTGTTCTCATTACAACTTCAAACAAAAGTCCATTGGACTAGTACCGGGTGAACGTGTTGATAACACATGTCCCTTTCCACCGATCAATCTATTGGTTATCAAAAGTTGTCTCGTTTTTCGGCAGAATATCTGTGCCTATGTTTTGAATGTATTGCCATTAACTCCAGATTCCAGTGAGCATATTCCACGACCTATTAATGTAAATTAAAAAATGTCATATGCCATTTTCTCTACTGATATTTCTCCATTATATTCTTGCTTCTTCTACAAAGATCTCACAAAACACCCACAGTGAACACCAAATTCATCCTGGTATAATAAGAAGCTCAGCATTTCTGCGTCTAAGTATCTTCAAACAATATCCCGATGTATGCGGAAGGGCACGTCCTACATGAATCGCCAATATTTATTGCTGACGTTAAGCTTCACGTAATTTCCAAGCACAATTGTTAACATGATTTACCAGCACAACGGGTTTAATTTATAGCTACAGTTGTATCCTTTTTCGGTTTCCAGGATTAATGGTGTTATTTTTGAGCTATTGGCAGCTTCTTCCGGAAGCGATTTCTGTGTCCTATTATTACGTATTATCTAGATATTGACTACAGCAGTTGGTGGTTTTGAAATTAGGTTCAGAACGACTCATGCCAGTAGAAGTTCAGCAGATTAAAGAAGAAATTATGATAAGTATTGTGATTCACAATTCACAATCAATGGACAATATATATATATATATATATATATATATATATATATATA
>JAWQRM010000491.1:0-22124 GCA_033557675.1 Coptodactyla brooksi | reverse complement strand
ATGTATACCACTCAATACTTATTGTTAAAAGTTACAGAGAAAACCTACAATATTATTATAGTAATGTTGAATTTTTTCAAAAGCTTTAAATCGATTCTAAACACACGTTGATCCACAAGAACATTTTTATTTTTATTAGATTCCTATACATTTTAAGATTCTTTATAAAAAATACTTTAATTGGACATATAGCATTGCTAGCAGTTGCGGAGGAAAACGAAAAACTATCATGGGCGATAGTCACTTGTCTTCTAAAACTTTCTGCTACATTTTATGATATCTCGAAAGCTATCGGAGATAACTGTATCGAGTTTAGTATCATCCTAAAGAATTTTTGATACGGAACTTAACGAGGTATATCTTTAATTGACATAATTTATTTTGAAAGTGTTACAGTAAGAAATTCTGGGCGAAATTATTGTAGTTACGTCCAATTTATCTAAAGCTTCAAAACGATACTAAATAAACGTTAATATAGATACCTAAGAAGTAGTTTTATTGGAATTTCAAACTGTCACCCTTTCAGATTTCTTACAAAAAAAAAACTTTAATTTGATGTATAGCACCCCATACTTATTGTTAAGAGTTACCGAGAAAACAAAAAAAAAACTACTGATTTGTTTTTTTTTGATAAGAAATTAGTAGCTGACGATATTATTATTTACTAATTATTGTAAGAATTATTTAATTCTTAAAATAATTGTATATATATATAAAAGGTTAAAATGGTGCAAACTGAAAGCATATAGTAACAGCTGCTTGTAACGATGATATTAAATTCAGATAAGAAGTGTAAAGTCACAAGATTAAAATTAAAAACAACAAATTCGGTAGTACGTGCATTTTGCAAATTCTTTTTTATATCAAAACAATTCTTTTCCATTTCTGCTTGTAATTGCATGAATTTTTCTGCCATCGTTTGTAATTTGGAATTTCTATTCTATTCTGTATTCTATCGTTTTAAGGATTTTTAACAAAAAATTTATCGAGGTATATTTTAAACTGTGATAATTGAATTTTTAAGTGCATGATCTTTTCAGTTAATAATTTTCACTTAGAGACATAACGTTTTTGTCGCTTTTGTTGGAATTTAAAATTTTGTCATCCCAATAAATTTTTAAACATTCTTCGCAAAAAGTAATTGAATTTTATACTTAATACTAAATATTTATTATTAATAGTTACTGAGGGAACTAAGGAGTGAAATAAGCGATAGTCACTCACGAGTTTGGTGTCATTTTAAAGAATTTTTAATAAAGAATTTCTGGGCTAACTTAAATTGCAGTTTTAAATGTAAAAAAAGTCTCATGTCATTTAAACCTTAAAACACAATTCTTAGAGCTACTGTTAAGCGATAGAAAAAGTTCACTGAACTTTCACTCAGGACATCTAGGCTTGAATTCCGGTCGTGTCATTTCTTTCTGTTGTTTTATTACGTAATTCATTACTTCGTTGTTTATTGTGATATTTCAATAAACAAAAAAAAGAACAAAATGAATTTGAAGTGTGACTTTTCCAACGCCACCTCTAATTTCAGGACAAGGTCAACCTTTTCTTTCAAATGGTTACGTACAGTAACTTTTCTTTGTTTAGTCAAAAAGGTAAATAAATGTTTTCCCAATTCGTTGTTGTATAACAAGTTGAAGTAAAAAAAAATTCAAGAGTGCCTTAAAAAATATAAAAGGATTGTGAATGTATCAAACATTGCATAGAAAAAATGCTGAAATAGATTTTCTTCTTAGTATGAAAGAAATCCAAGAAATTTGATGCTAGAAATTATGGGTAAAAATAAACAAAATGGTTTGAAATATGACTTTTCCGACATTATCTTTAACTTCAGGGGAAGGCCAACCTGTTTTTTCAATTGGTTACGTTCAGTAACGTTTCTTTTTAGTTATCCAAAAAGGTAAATAAGTGTTTTCCGAATTCTTTGTTGTATAATAAGTTGAACTTAAAAGTTTTTCAAGAGTACCTTAAAACAACATAAAAGTAATGTGATATTATTATAAAAACCATATAGAACAAATGTTGAAATAGATTTTCTTCCTAGTATGAAAGAAAATCCAAAAAGTCTTATTCGAGAACTTATAGGCAATATTAAAGAGAGCCAAGCGGTTTTAGAAAATTAGAAAAAAATACACATACAAATTATTTGATTTGTTATAAACTGTTGCCTAAGGATTTGTTGGAATTTAAAATGCAAAGAGATCTCGAGTTAGTTATTAGTTATCGAGAAAATCCAGTATTCAAAACTGCGATAGTCACTTGTTTCTTTAAAACTTGCTGCTGTATTTCAATGATATCTCGGAAATTTACAGAGATAAACCCATCGAGTTTGGTGTCATATTAAAGGATTCTTAATAAGGAATTTAAGGAGATATATTTCAAGTGTACTCCGTTATAACAAGTTGAAGTTAAAATTTTTTTAAAAGAGCCTTAAAACAACATAAAAGTATTATGTGAATGTATCAAAAATCGCGTAGAAAAAATGTTGAAATAAATTTTCTTCTTAGTATGAAGGAAACCCAAAAAGTTTGATGCGAGAAATTATGGGTAATATTAAAGAGAGTCAAGCAGCGATTTTAAAAGTAAGAAAAACATTAACACTAATAAAATTATTTGATTTATTATAAAGTGTTGCTTAAGGAGATTTAATTTTTTTTAATTGGCTGACAGCCACATTTAGTGAAAGATGTCATAGGAGATGTTGCCCAGTTTGTGGCCTGCGTGTTCTCCAGATCTCATTCGTGCGGTATTGCATTCAGTACTTGTAGTTCAATTATTTTTTTATTCTAATAGAATGCGTCAATGTTTTCTTGTAAGCCACAGTGTAGTTACAAATTTTTTAGGTGCATATTTAAAAGTATGGTTTTATTTTGATTAGACCTCATATAAGTTTTTTTGGAATTTAAGATTTCCCTATTCAAATAGATCTTTTCAAATTCCTTGCAAAAAATCCTTTAATTTGATGTATAGCACGTATGGTTAGTATTCCTTGTTACCGAGAAAATCGAATATTTAAATCCACGATAGTCACTTGTTTCTTAAAATCGTTTGCTATATTTCAATGATATCTCGGCAACTGACAGAGATAAACCCATCGAGTTTGGTGTCATATTAAAGGATTTTTAATAAGGAATTTAACGGGATATGTTTCAAGTGTACTGCGTTACATCTTAATTTTTTTTCAGGGATGAAATTTGCCGTCATATTAATGAAAATATCTACTGTGGCCATTATCAAAAACTTTGAACTCAGCGTGAACGAGAAAACCTCTCAGCCAATCGAATACGATCCGAAATATATGATGGCTGTACCAAAATCTGGATTGTGGATAAATTTCGAGAGAAGACATTAAAGGATTAAAACATCAATTTAAAATTGCAAAAAGTATTTTCTAACAAACGACTTATTTGAATAAAGGATTACCACTCAAGCATTGTTTACTTGTTTATACCTCGACGGTTTCTAGTAAGGCCCCTGACCTCGTTACCTGGATAGTTCAAATGAAACGCAAATTGCTCTACGATATGCAAGTTCCGTTCAACTTTCACTGTAATCCTGCTGTACGCGCGAAAAGCTCCGACCTTGAACTTAACGGATTCGCAGTGATTTCTTCGCTTTCTCCGGTACGCAATCGAAACATCAACGTTGCATATTTTTTGTCTCATGCCTTTGTCGTGGAGAGAAGGAAAATTACTAATTATAAAACTAATTAAATGGTGTACAACGTTGATTTAGCGTGGTTTACTATTGTGGTTGCTTGCTTAATCAAACCTTTAAAGGCAACGAGGAAAGATTCCGAAATAGTCGACGAGAAAAAAAACCATAGCTATTAAAAAAAATTACGTAAAAGTTTAATAGTAATTTTAAATGTAAAAGTGCCCAGTATTGTTAGAATCTTTAATACAATTTTCAGAGCTATCTTCAAATGCAAAACAGAATTCATTGAACTTTCACTCAACATATCTAGGCTAACAAATTCAACGCCACGGGGCAAATTGGCATCTGGCGCATATGCATTATGTACGAAATCAATGTTTCCTTGTCGTTGAACCTGTTAAATTCAGTTCAGTCAGTTTTTCTGTCGGTAATTGCATAAGCCATAACTATGTCATTAATTTTGCGGTTTCAATCAAAAGAAAAGAAGAATTCATTCTGCGAACGCTACGAAATGGTTTTAATGCTTTTTCAACATTACCTTTGATTTCAGTGAAAGGTCAACAATTTTTTAAATGGAAACCGAAATGATGAAATGTCAAATTTCATTGTCAAAACAGATCCTTTTAGATTCCTTGCAAAAAATCCTTTAATTTAATTGAAAGCACCCCATACTTATTGTTAAGAGACTGAGAAAAACGAAAAAGTTACTTGGATGAGAGTCACTTATTTTCTAAAATTTTCTGTTATATTTTTTGGAACCAAACAGAGATAACTCAATCAAGTTTGGCACTATTTTAAAGCATTTTTAATAAGGAATTGGATGAGGCATATTTCAAATTGACATAACTGATTTTGAAAGTATGAGAGTAAGAAATTCTGAACGATATTATTGTAGTTACGTCTAATTTATCAGAAGCTTTGAAACGATCCCAAATACACGTTAAGATCAACTCATAAGAATATTTATATTTTTCTTAAATTTCTATAAGTTTTGTTGGAATTCTGGTTAGCAGGAATCCGAAATTTTCGTGAATTTTTCAAAACGACACTGCATTACAGTGTGTAATAAAAATCTGTCTATGCTGTAGTTTAATACAACCTATCGAAATTTAAAATTTCGTTGTGCAAATAAGCCTTTTCAGATTCCGTAAGAAAAATGCTTTAATTTGATGTACAACACTCCCTATTTATTTTTCGTAGTTACCGAGAAAATCGATGCAACGTCATTGACGTCAGTCATCTGTTTAGTAACATTTTCTGGTGCATTTAATGATACCTTGGAAGCTAATAGAGATAACTCGGATGAGTTTGGGGTCATTTTAAAGGATTTTTAATAAAGAAGTTAACTAAAAATATTTCGAATCGGTACAATCGATTTTTCAACTATTATCTATAACCTACTTATGAGCTTTGTTGAAATTCTAAAATTTAGAATTTCCGTCAAGTTTAATTTAATTTTAGTTAATGGGGTATATTTAAAATTGAGATAACTAATTTCGAAAGTGTGACAGTGAGAAATTCTGAGCGAATTTCAAACTCAGTTGTTCAAAGGGATCTTTTCTGATTTCTTGCAAAAAATCGTGTAATGTTAAGTAAGTTACCGAAAAAAAAACAAATAAATTATATGGGCGATAGTCATTTGTTTTTTTATAATTTCTTGCTATATGTAATTATAGCAGAGTCTTAAAAGATTTTTAATAAAGACTTTAACGAGGCATATTTCGAACTGTGATAATTAAATTTTCAAGTGCATGATTTTTCCAGTCAACAAGTTTCACACGGAGGCTATGCTTCTTTGTTACTTTGGTTGGGATTTAAAATTTTGTCGTCCAAATAAATCTTTTCACATTCTCCGCCAAAAAAAAATTTAATTTAATATTTAATACCACATTACTGTTAATATTATTAACAGTTACTAAGAAAATTGAGGTATGAAACAAGCGATAGTCACCCACGAGTTGGGTTGGGCTTTTAAAGAATTTTTAATAAGGAATTTCTTTTCTCTGGGCTAACTTGAATTGCAGCTTTAAATCTAAAAAAAGTCTGATGTCGTTTAAACTTTAAAACACAATTCTTAGAGCTACCGTTAAGCGAGAGAAAAAGTTCACTGAACTCTTGCTCAGAACATCTAGGCTTAAATTTCGGTCCTGTCATTTTTTCTCTTTTTTTTTATTACGTAATTCATTACTGCGTTGCTTATTGCGGGATTTTAATAAGCAAAAAATGAACAAAATGGTTTGAAATATGGCTTTTCCGACATTAGCTTTAATTTCAGGGGAAGGTCAACCTGTTTTTTCCAATGGTTACGTACAGTAACATTTCTTTTTATTTAGCCAAAAAGGTAAAGAAGTATTTTCCGAATACGTTGTTGTATTATATTATAAGTTGAACTTAAAACTTTTTCAAGAGTACCTTAAAACAACATAAAAGTAATGTGATATTATTATAAAAACCATATACAACAAATATTGAAATAGATTTTCTTCCTAGTATGAAAGAAAATCCAAAAAGTCTTATTCGAGAACTTATGGGCAATATTAAAGAAAGCCAAGCGGTTTTAGAAAATTAGAAAACAATACACATACAAATTATTTGATTTGTTATAAACTGTTGCCTAAGGATTTCTTGGAATTTAAAATGTCGTCGTGCAAAGAGATCTCTTTAATTTCCTTGCAAAAAATCCTTTAATTTTATGCACATTATTTTTGCACAGTATATTTATTATCAATAGTTACCGAAAAAATCCAGTATTTAAAACTGCGATAGTCACTTGTTCCTTTAAAACTTTCTGCTGTATTTCAATGATATCTTGGAAACTAACGGAGATAAATCCACTGAGTTTGGTGTCATATTAAAGGGTTTTTAATATGGAATTTAAGGGGATATATTTCAAGTGTACTACGTTGTAACAAGTTGAAGTTAAAAATTTTTCAAGAGTGCCTTAAAACTACATAAAAGGATTGTGAATGTATCAAAAATCGCGTAGAAAATATGCTAAAATAGATTTTCTTCTTAGTATGAAAGAAACCCAAGAAGTTTGATGCTAGAAATTATGGGTAAAAATAAGCAAAATGGTTTGAAATATGGCTTTTCCCATATTACCTCTAATTTCAGGGGAAGGCCAACCTGTTTTTTCAAATGGTTACGTACAGTAACATTTCTTTTTATTTAGCCAAAAAGGTAAACAAGTATTTTCCGAATTCGTTGTTGTATTATAAGTTGAACTTAAAACTTTTTCAAGAGTACCTTAAAAAAATATAAAAATATTGTGAATGTTATAAAAATCTCATAGAAGAAATGTTGAAATAAATTTTCTTCGTGGTACGAAGGAAAAGCCAAAAAGTCTTTTCATTCGGGAAATTATGGGTAATATTAAAGAGAGGCAAGCGATTTTAGAAAATAAGAAAAACGAATACACATAAAAGTTATTTGATTTGTTATAAAGTGTTAGGATTTGTTGGAATTTAAAATGTCCTCGTGCAAAGAGATCTCTTCAATTTTCTTACAAAAAATCCTTTAATTTGATGTATAGCACCGTATATATATTATTAATAGTTACCGAAAAAATCCAGTATTTAAAACTGCGATAGTCACTTGTTTCTTTAAAACTTTCTGCTGTATTTCAATGATATCTCGGAAACAAACAGAGATAAACCCATCGAGTTTGGTGTCATATTAAAGGATTTTTAATAAGGAATTTAAGGGGATATATTTCAAGTGTACTGCGTTATAACAAGTTGAAGTTAAAAATTTTTCAAGAGTGGCTTAAAACAACATAAAAAGATTGTGAATGTATCAAAAATCGCATAGAAAATATGCTGAAATAGATTTTCTTCTTAGTATGAAAAAAACCAAAAAAGTTTGATGCGAGAAATTATGGGTATTATTAAAGAGAGTCGAGCAGCGATTTTAAAAATAAGAAAAACATTAACACACGTAACACTATTTGAGTTGTTATAAAGTGTTGCCTAAGGACATTCCAATTATTTAATTGGCTAACAGCCACATTTAGTGAAAGACGTCTTAGAAAATGTGGCCCAGTTTGTGGCCTGCGCGTTCTCCAGATCTCATTCGTGCGGTATTGCATTCAGTACTTGTAGTTCAATTATTTTTATTATTCCAATAGAATGCGTAAATGTTTTCTTGTAAGCCACAGTGTAGTTGCAAATTTTCTTACGTGCATATTTAAAAGTATGGTTTTATTTTGGTTAGACCTCATATAAGTTTTGTTATAATTTAAAATGTCCCTATTCAAACGGATCTTTTCAAATTCCTTGCAAAAAATCCTTTAATTTGATGTATAGCACGGTATAGTTAGTATTTGTAGTTAGCGAGAAAATCGAATATTTAAATCCACGATAGTCACTTGTTTCTTAAAATTGTTTGCTATATTTCAATGATATCTCGGAAACCGACAGAGATAAACCCATCGAGTTTGGTGTCATACTAAAGGATTTTTAATAAGGAATTTAACGGGATACGTTTCAAGTGTACTGCCCTACATTTTAATTTTTTTCAGGGATGAAATTTGCCGTCATATTAATGAAAATATCTACGGTGGCCATTATCAAAAAGTTTCAACTCAACGTGAACGAGAAAACCTCTGAGCCACTCGAATACGATCCGAAATATATGATGGCTGTACCAAAATCTGGATTGTGGATAAATTTTGAGAGAAGAGATTAAAGAGATAGTTTATCAATTTTTTTAATTGGCTAAAAGCCACATTTAGTGAAAAATATCACAGGAGATGTGATTCAGTGTGTGGCCTGCGCGTTCTCCATATTTCATTCATACGATATTGTACTGAGAGCTTGTAGATTGTTATTCAATTATTTTTTATTATTCGAATATAATAGGCAAATGTTCTGTTATGATCCACAGTTTGAGTATAGAATTTTTTATTTACATACCTGCCCAGCTACTGTATGCAGTGCAATTAAAGCAAATCGTAATATAAATCTTGCTTTGAAGGCCTTGTGGGCATACAATCTATGTCCCCCAATGGTGACCCCTTCACCAGATCCAAAGATTACCATTGCGGCTTTAAAAAGAGTAAAGGAAAAAATCAACTGGAAGTTTGATTAAAGACTAAACCGTCAAACTTACCCCATATGCTTGTTAAGATGTTAGCGTAATGCACAGCTCTATGGATCCCGTAAAGGCAAGCGCAGTGTAAGAAAAAGAACCCTATGATGTTTTTCCAAACCCACGGTCTCTTGAAGTCCCAATCGGTACCAATGTCAGACGGGAGTTTTATTTTGTTACCGACCCCGTTCAATGCCCCGTCCTTTTGTCGATCCTGTATGGGTATGTCTTTGGAATTGGGAGCCATCCTTGAGAAAATCGAAGCCTTATTTTCGTGGCGTTTAGGTTAGAATTTGAAGCACAAAAACAAAACAAAACAAGTTTAAATCGTTTAAATACCGAACCGTCCGTTACAGTTCGGTTTACAGCTGCATTTTATGTTTTTGTGGTGTTGTCGGTAAGCGACGAGGGGTTTTAATAGCTTTTGATCGAACACCACGGTGGGGCGGTAATTTTTCTCTAATAGGAAAGAGCTTTCTATGCAGCGCGTACCGTGGAGTGCATCATCCGTTCCACTAAAGCTAACAAGCGAACTGACTTTCGATTTTCTCAGTTGGCTCTGTGTATCGGTAGTGATAGCGAAGAAGAAAGGTGGCATTGAAAGTACAGCACCAATTAAATACGGGGGTAATGAAACGCAAGAACATCTGGCAGCAAAATACAATAGCGCACGGTACAATCGTATGAAAGCATATTTTCTTTATAGGCTATTAAGGATAACCAACGTTTGTTACCTTCTGTTGGACCGTGTCCATCTACCAGACAGTCTGACTACTAAAAACGATTCTTAAAAAACTATTTGCACAAAATACATTTATATTCTGTTAGAATTTAGTTGGTAAAACAGATCTTTCTAGATTCCTTGCAAGAAATCCTTTAATTTGATATATAGCACTCCATAGTTATTCTTCAGAGTTACCGAGAAAAACGAAGAAACCTCTTCTGTTAGAATTTAGTTGGTAAAACAGATCTTTCTAGATTCCTTGCAAGAAATCCTTTAATTTGATATATAGCACTCCATAGTTATTCTTCAGAGTTACCGAGAAAAACGAAGAAACCTCTTCCTTATGATATCTCGGAAACCAACAAAGATAACTCCAACGAGTTTGATATCATCTAGTTTAAATTTAGTTCATCAAACAGATATTTTAAGATCGTTTGCAGAAAAATACTTTAATTGGATATATAGTATTGTTAACAGGTATGGAGAAAAACGAAAAACTATCATGGGCGATAGTCACTTGTCTTCTAAAACTTTCTGCAACATTTTATGATATCTCCAAAACCAACGAAGTTAACTCCATCGAGTTTGATATCATCTTAAAGGATTTTCAATAAGGAATTTAACGAGGTATGTTTCAAGTTGACATAATTAATTATGGAAGTGTTACAGCAAGAAGTTCCGTGCGAAATTTTCGCAGTAACGACCAATTTTTCAAAACCTTTAATAATTCAATATGGACGCTTAAAAATATTTTTATTCTGATTAGATCTTTTTAGATTAGAAGTTATATGGGCGATAGTCACTTGTTTTCTAAAATTTTCTGCTGTATTTAATGATATTTCAGAAACTAACAAAGATAACTCCATCAAGTTTGGTATCGCCTTAAAAGATTTTCAATAAACAATTAAACGAGGTATGTTTCATATACTATTCACGGTTCCTCAGAAAATCGAACAATCTACATTGACGATAGGCAGTTGTTTCCTAAAACTTTCTACTATATTTAACAGCGACAATCCTATCGACTTTGATGTCGTCTTAAAGGATTTATAATAAGGAACATAACGACATAAATTTCGATTTGATACAGTTGATTGTTTTAAAACTAATTCCTTGCAAAAAATCGTTTAATTTGATGTATAGCGCTCAATACTTATTGTTAAAAGTTACAGAGAAAACCTACAATATTATTGTAGTAATGTTGAATTTTTCAAAAGCTTTAAATCGATTCTAAATACACGTTGATCCATAAGAATATTTTTATTTTTATTAGATTCCTGTACATTTTATTGGAATTTTAAATTTAGTTCATCAAACAGATATTTTAAAATTCTTTGCAGAAAAATACTTTAATTGGATATATAGTATTGTTGACAGTTATGGAGAAAAACGAAAAACTATCATGGGCGATAATCATTTGTCTTCTCAAACTTTCTGCTACATTTTATGATATTTCGGAAACTAACGAAGATAACTCCATCGAGTTTGATATCATCTTAAAGGATTTTCAACAAGGAATTTCACGAAGTATATTTCAAATTGACATAATTAATTATGAAAGTATTACAGCAAGAAGTTTCGTGCGCAATTTTTGCAGTAACGTCCAATTTATCGAAACCTTTAAAAATTTAACATGGACGCTTAAAACATTTCTATTTTAATTAGACATCTATAGGTTTTGTTGGAATTTCAAGTTCAGTTGTTCAAAGGGATCTTTTTAGATTAGAAGTTATAGGGGCGATTGTCATTTGTTCTCTAAAATTTTCTGCTATATTTAGTGATATTTCCGAAACTAACAAAGATAACTCCATCAAGTTTTTCGAACTGTTATTAATAATTGAATTTTAAAGTGTATGATTTTTCTAGTTTATAATTTTCGCATAGTGACATAGTGTTTTTATTACTTTTGTTGGAATTTAAAATTTCGTCATCCAAATAAATCTTTTCACTTTTTTCTCGCAAAAAATTCTTTAATTTGATATCTAATACTACATATTTATTATTGACAGTTAGAGAAAACTAAGGATTGAACTCTTAAAAACCTAATTGCACAAAATCCATTTATGTTCTGTTGGAGTTTCATTGGTAAAACAGATCTTTTTAGGTTCATTGCAAAAAAATACTTTAATTTGATGTAGGGCACTGTATATAAAGTTTCTGTTATATTTTATATCTCGTAAATGAACGAAGATAACTCTATCGAGTTTGATATTCTTTTAAAGGATTTTCAATCAGAAATTTAACGAGGTCTATTTCAAGTTGACATAATTAATTTTGGAATTAATTATGGACGCTTAAAAACATTTTTATTGTGATTAGGTCTTTTTAGATTAGAAGTTATATGGGCGATAATCACTTGTTTTCTAAAATTTTCTGCTATATTTAATGATATTTCAGAAACTAACAAAGATAACTCCATCAAGTTTGGTATCGCCTTAAAAGATTTTCAATAAACAATTAAACGAGGTACGTTTCGAACTGTAATAATTGAATTTTTAAGCGTACGATTTTTCTAGTCAATAATTTTCGCATAATGACATTGTGTTTTTCTTACTTTTGTCCCCTTTTCCCAAAAAAAATCCTTTAATTTGATATCTAATACTATTAATATTATAATATAAATATAAATACTAATATTTACTATTGTCAATTAGAGAAAGTTCGAGAAAATTGAGAATTAAACTTTTAAAAAACTAATTGCACAAAAACTGTTTATGTTCTATCGGAATTTTGTTGTTAAAGCAGATCTTTTTAGATTCCTCCCAAAAAATCCTTTAATTTGATGTGTAACACTACATACTTATTAATAATATTTACTGAGAAAATCCAAGAACTAAATTGGCGATAGTCAGTTGTTTCTAAAAAATTTAGCTACTGTTAACGATATTTCGAAAACTAACAGAGATATCCCTACGGAGTTTGAGCTGGTTTTAAAGGATTTTAATAAGGAGTTGATCGATGTATATTTCAAATTGACATAATCGATTTTTAGAGTTAACAATTATCTTAAAACCATCTAAAATTCACTTTAGTATTGATGTAGAAGTACATATTTATTTTAATTATTTTTTATTACATTTTATTATAATATAATAAAATATAATAACGATATAATATTAACAATAGTAAATAATATAATATAATAATTATATTTGTTAGTTATAATTATATTATTATATAGTAATATATGTGTTATTATATAGTTGTATATTACATAATGTTAGTTATATATTATAGTATTAATATATTATAAAGTAAATAAAGTTTTAATTATTGTTTTAATTTTATGGCATTGCACTTCAATTCATCTAATCGTATAATTAATGTAATGACTACTTCCAAGATAGTGGTGGGGATAAGTAATGTTTTATTACACCTCTTTACTTTGATTTTATATAGTTTTATTGCATTTTGATATAAAAGCATTCGCAAAGCATTTAATAGGCATTTGACATGTTAGAGTCTCTTCATTAAAAATTGCACGTATCGTGCTTTTCAAGTTATAATTCATTGTGAATACAACGAATATTTAAATTATAGATAACGACTAGTTTATAAGAAATTATAGTAGTTAATGAAATGTACTGATTTTCAACTAAATCTTTGTTAATTCGTAGAAGATTAAAATGACTTCAAATTCAATTAAAACTCAACTTAAAGCTTCGTTGGAGATTTATTTAAATGATCTCTTATTTTAAATTTTCCTGGGTCAAACTTATACAGAGAATTTCCAAGAATTTTTGACAACAACAAAAAAAGAATATGAAATACCAACAAAACCTTTAAAGAAACTATTACAGTTATCTTCAATTCTGTTTCATATTAATGTGTATATTTTTGCTGTTATTTCCTCGTGCATTCATAAAATTATTTACATTAGCGTATGCATATTGTGTAGTTTAAATAGTTCTGTTATTTACTGCAGCTACACAAATGCTACGTTTGTTATATGAAGTTTATGTAACATATGTGAAAGAAATAAAAAAAAATATGGTTATTCTGCACTGAACATGGTGTAGAATGATAACTTTGACCATTACTACATTATTTATATTTTGATGTTATGACATGAACACTACTTACACGATGAAAGTTAACTGTCAATAAAAAGTTACTGAAAGTAGCATTTACGATTTTATTTAGTGGCACCTCCACCAATTTTAAATTTTGACTTCGATTGGAATTTTATTATCTGCCTTTTCAAACAGATACTGAACAAAGTGGAAAATATATATCATCTGTTGTAATATATCATCTGTTGTATAAAAATTGTTTTATTTTTTTAATTGTTTTAATCAATTGACAAATGATTTAAATTATTTGTCAGCTTTGGCAGTTGATAAGGTTTAACTGTCAATTACTTTTACTGACATTTAAATTCGCATTTACAGATGGCTCTCATTTATTATATTGGCTCTCATATGTCAGTGTTGGCAGTTGCTAGAGTTAACTGTCCACGATTTTCGACGATATATATCTGGTTTCACATTCATACATTGCTCTCATTTATTAAAAACAGCAAAAGCTTCATTAATGTGAAAATAAAATCTTTATGAATATTTTAGTTTTGTTGGGCATAATAAGTGCCCGAGAATAAATAAGAAACGATCTACTCATACGTGTCGACATTTCCGACAGCTATTTGTTAATCTCAGAGGTTACCCTGTTTTCGCAAGAGATAATTAAGTGGGTTTCTTAAATTACTAGATTGTCTGTTGCTGAATCACTCGCTATAACACATTTATTGCTTTATGAAACAAACCGCTAATATGTTCTTACGTAACTCACCGTTAGCAATGCAGAAAAATAATGACATCTTGCACGGTTTCATATTTGGTCTCATTATTATATCATTAAATTCGTTATTAAATTGAGGTATTGTATTTAATAGAACGAGAACTAGAAAAAAGTACTTACACAGGAGAAATTACGTGTCAATGCACACCATAAAAGTACACATAGTAAAACAATAACAATGAGGGCATTTTAGTAATGAGAATACGAAGAAAAAGTAGGTGTTTTTTTCGCATCCTACACACTTAATTGTCGCACGATAATACGTCTTTATTTCTTATGATAAGTCTCCATTTATTACCTCTATACACTGCCAGTATACGTATATATTTAAAATAAACAGTGTGCTTCGAAGTTGTAAACAAAACTTGCGATGTACAAAGAGAGTGAAACTAGCTAATTTTTTAATAGCAAATTGAGTAAAACGACGAGAGAAATCTCTCGTTCCCGAGTAACCTAGTAATTTTAGTTGACCTACAGTTGCATGTAGAAATGTGCACTTTCGTTGCCAATGAACTTAGAAACCTTATTGAGAAGTGAAACGGCACACGATACACAGTTTGCGTCGGTCTGTGCCAAGGGGAAATTCCATTCACTTCTTCATTGTCAAGACCTGGTGCGGAAGGAATTGAAATATGGAAGAAATGCAAAGTTGTTAAGAAATAAGTAAACACTTGTTTTTTTATTTGTCAAAGCAAGGTCTAAATCATCGTTTCTGACATAATTCCCATAATCGAAAACTTCTATTGTGCAAAGGTTGTCATGTACAATATTGGCAAGTTCTTCCAAGGAAGTGGTGCAAAGGAAGCACTAATTGAGTGCAAGGTGTTTGCTGTAAAACAGCTGAATCAGTAATGAATGCAACCCACTATGTCAGGTCTCTTAAGGGCTTGCTGATTCTTGAAGAAGCTATAATGAAGATGAAAAGGTCAACGTTTTGGAAATGTAACACCCAGGACAAATACAGTGCTCTTCAACATACTCAGAAATTAAAATTAATTAGTTCAAATAAGATTGTGAATGCAAGCCCTATAGAGTTGAATGAACTTTTACAATTAGTAGAAGTTTTGTATAAAGACTTTCAGAAATTTAATAGTGATTGTGCTACGAAGTCAGAAATGTGTAGGTACTGGGATACATTCCTTTACCTTGTAAAATTGTTGGAGTTTCAAGCTATTCAGACATTTCTACCAATACTCCGTGAATTTGACAAATAAACTATTTACTATATGAATCATGGTACCTGGAAAAAATGAGATGGTTAGAGGAACAGCATCTTGAAGTGTATCAGAAATTTAAAGCAGGTCATTTTGTAGTTAGACAAAAGGAAGACCATTTAGTGCAGTTTCACCAGATATGAAATTAGCTGTAAGGGGATAATAGGACAAACAAGGCAACAAATATACGTGACGTAATGAGAGTTGGTGTACTACGAAGTGCTATGGTACTGGTTACAGTGAACAAGACAGATATGAACAATTTAGAAATGACCGTCGTGTAAATAAAACTTCAAAGCTTTCTGACGTTACCATAAAGATAAAACTCCCAACAATGGAGAGGAAAACAATAGTTTCAACTGTAAAATCAAAGACAACACTAGCTTCCCAAAAAATGGTATTTCTGCAGCTGATAGAAGTATTCACATGGTTAAAACAACAGGAGAAACTATGAAAGACTATAAAACTATGCCAACTACATAGTATGTTGTTAGATAGTAGTAGCTACACAAGTAAAGCTGTAAAGCATGTACTATTGATGATACATAGATGTCACAACTTCTAAAAATATATTTGATCAATTGTGGACTAATACAAGCAACTACAAGAGAATGAAACAACTAGACTTTCTGTTTGACAGCTACATTGAGCTGTCACTTAAAGAAGGCGAAAGAGAAAATGCAGAAATGCTGACCCAATTAAACTAATAAAAATTACACAGGAGACTCATTCCTATACAGATGGACAGATTCTGAAAGAAATCCTCCAATTGACTGCTGCTACTAGTTTCATTGAAAAGGCAAAAATAACTAACTTCACTAGAGTGTTAAGTGGAACCATCGCAGGAGACAATGACAGCAGGGATGCATTAATAGTAATGAAGAAAGAAGTTCAAACTTGGTCAAACCTTCGAATCCTTGTTGAAGAAGCAGATAGCACAATTACAATCCATTTCCCTGTCCAGTTGGGCATAACATATCTCTTATAGTGTTATTAAATGATACTGAAGTTGTTGTTCTCATCCTTCGATATATATTAGAATTATTTAGTAACGGATTGCAAGAATTGTGAATCAAAGTGGAAGTGGGCGATAAAATGCACTATACACAATGCATTATAAGATTGGAATAAAACCATCTGCACTAAAAGCATCGCCAGAAATTTTATTACTTCGATTTGCAGAAGATAATACTCTCTCTGAAGAAACACTTGACAAAGCAGAAGAAGTTTTTCTTCTGAACTTCATTATTCATTACACAAGCATAAACACAGATCAGGGCTACCACACTTTTCTTTTTTAATAAGAAATGGACATATCCAGAGATACAAGTCTGCAGCTGACAGATTATGAATGGTGCAAAGATGCAAATGGTGTGCTAAAGCCTGATCTGTGCCTTAACAAAATGCTTTCTCAACTATTAAAACAGTGTAGTTGTACAACATGTGCTACTAGTAGGTGTAAATGTAAATTGCAATATTTGACGGGCACAGAGTATCGCAAATATAGTGAACAATAGTAAGAGATAAACTAAGAAAAAAGTATGCTAGTTTTACACTCAGTTTTATATAACAGACTTTACTTCTGTGTCTATAAAAGTGTTGTGCAAATATTAATATATTTTGTAGTGTAATACCACTTTCTAAATAAAATATTGTATTCCACTTTTGTTCATATTCTTATTTAAAATCCAAAATAACTGATTTTCTTTGAAAAATAGCAGTTAAGCAACTTCACAAACCATCTTAATCGATTCTTTGTCCTTAAAAACATTTATTTAGATACGTAAATAATAAGTGTGACTGTCACAGGAGCAGAAAAATATACAACATAAAATAGGTGTCGTACTAAAATTTTTAGGGAACTTCAATGCAGAGACTGTATTAAACCTTTCAGTATTTACCACCCAATTTTCAATCATAATTTTTATCGTCCCCTCCCCCTCTCATCCTTTGATAAAGGATATTTGAAATTAGAAACCGTGAAACGTAGATACCGAAAAGTAACATCAACGAAACAATTATATAGGTGGGCGAAACATGATATATTGATGAAAAAGGAACATACTTTGGTAAACGGTGGAAAAAGTGAGAAACTTCTTTCTCCACTTTTAATTGTGTTAAAACAAACCTCTGGCACCTTTAGATCAAGGGTAGCAAATACAATGTTCAAATCAGATAATATATTCGTTTTGGCATCAAAGTCTGGAAAGCTGACTTCAAAACACACGAAATGTTGGCTACAAAATGTATATTTTCCAAATACAGGATTCAAATCATTACTATTATTGGATTCTTGCAGTGACCACAGTCCTGATATTATTAATGAAGTTGCTCCATCAGATACTAATTTTAAACATTTGTCTATACCTGCAGGGACAAAAAGTCAAATGCAGCCTCTTGATGTATTTAGCTTTGGAATATGGAGAAATTTTATTAGAAGATTCGCTGATCAAGTTATTCTTTACCAATATGATCAATTTATATCAGCGGGATAATATTTTAAAATTGCGATCTCTAATACAAAAACCAACTGTCCTCTTGTCAATTTATCAATATTTTTAAGGATGCATAGTTTGCAAGTGATAACAGAGAGACCAGAACAATTTGAAAATCAGTGGAGGTTTCCTTTTCGAGTGAGAAGACAACATGTGATATTTGTGGGGATATAGCTGTTATAATAGCATGTCACAAAAAATTAAATTAATAATCCAATGTTCGGGATATTTAACCATATTTTCTATTATTCAAAAAACTAGGGATAGTGTAGCCATTTTAATCTTCTGGCATATGTGTTGTATCATGTATCAATAGAAAGCTCTTCAAGAACGAATACAGTTTGTATTTACCACATTTCGACAACAGTTTTCGTTTTCAAAATACAAGTGAATAAATACTTTTTACCCCAATTTGCAACCCTTATTACTCGCCCCAGGGGCTTTTAGGGCACGTGTCAAAAAAATACGTAAACCTGGCAATTCCCTGTAAGACACTTTTAAGCACTTGTAATTTTTGATTTAGTTATAAATAAAATAAAATAAACTTTTATTAAATTCTCAAAATAAAATATTGTATTCCACTTTTGTTCATATTTTTATTTAAAACCCAAAATTACTGATTTTCTTTAATAAATAGCAGTCAAGTAACTTCACAAACCATCTTAATCGATTCTTTGCCCTTAAAAATATTTATGTAGATACCTAAATAATGAGTGTGACTGTCACAGGAGCAGAAATATATACAAAATAAAATAGGTGTCTATTAAAATAACTACACTACGACCTTAGTTAGAAACCTTACAAATTACCAAGAATAAATAAATTTATTGGTATCTGGCAACATCGATCCTCTGGATTGACAAAACCAGAATCGATGCCTCTGTGTTGTACCTCTTTCAATTCCAACCAGTCTCAGTCGAGTCGATCCTTCTGTCGCTATCGAATTTATCGTGAATGTGTATGTTGTAATTTGCATGTTAATTATACTTGATCGATTAGATACATTTCCAAAGCTTCTTTCCAGAGAAACAAACACTCATTTGATTTATATCCAAAATTAAAGCCATTATCTCTTGTAATTTCGAATTTCAATTAAAATTTTATTTTAATTGAGTCATGTTAATTGGGATACATAAACTATTCTTTTTTTTGATAAATTTGATTCTATTAGACGCAATTTTTACCAACAATACGAAAATTTCGTTAAATGTTTTAGTATCCAGGGGAGAAACAAAGTCGCATCTGTGTACAGGCCCGGACTGTTTGGTAATGCGCATCCGATTCCACTGGAAACGATTCCTGACAAAAAAATGTTACTCGTAATTTGTGTTTTGACGAAATAAATTACTTACCGATTAATTCGTATCTCTTGTAATAGTTCTTTATTTGGAACGGACTGCCTGAGTCCCCCTATAAAATTAAAGATCAATTTAACGTGATAGATGTAAAAAAAAGTTCACTTTTAACGTAGTCTATACCAATAGTAAAAGTACCATTAAAATCAATATGTAATTAATTCGATGAGGACTTTTTTTTAGTAACTTAACTGGGTTAACACCTGCGATGGATTAGCCAATCAATAAATGTTCTTAATCTCGAATAAACATATAACTAAAGTCTAATTAGTGATTAAAATATAACATGTGTTGAGTTCTTGGAACTTTTGTTTGTAAAGTGTATATATTAGGCTGTTCGGTAAGTAATTTCGTTTCAGTTTTGATATTGTACCACCAAAAAAAGGTGTTGGACCACCATTTTTGTCCAACACCTTTTGCCACCTTTCTGGCAGTAGTTTTATAGCAGTATCTTGCTGTCATTCTCCCAAAAATTTTGAAACAAGCTCCCAAAAGTTTTGCAAACCAGTTAATGACAGCAGACTTTAGAATTGATCGTGGTATTCTTCCAAAAATTTTGGAAAGAGCTCCCAGTAAAAATTTTGGAAACTTGCAAAAAACTTTGCAGACTTTTGTAAAAAATTTTGCAAACCACAACATTTTGACACTGGCATTTTGTCAATACACCTCACTTTTCACTTTTTTATAATTAAAAAGGAAAATGTGCCGAAAATGCTGTTTTTGATTCTTCACGTTTCATAAGCCACAAAAAAACAATTGTACAGAATCGAACAAAATATTTTCACACATAAACTTTGCAACGTCAGCTTTCAGAATATATAATACACATATGGTTTAGAATGAAGTTGGCTGATTAAAATACAACGCCTCCGATGCGAAAAAAAAAACGAAATTACTTTCCGAACAACCCAATACCTTAATGATAGTTTTACCTCACAAGTGTCCTTGCCTCCTTCTAGGAATCCTGCGCAAAACAGAGTTGCTGCCGTTGAATTGCAATCTCTGTGCGAAAATATGGGCAACACCAGCTTGTTAGGAGTGCAAGATAATATTTTAGAATATGCATTCGTAGTACCCCATCCGACGACAAGCCCTTTCCTGTTCGCATAAATTTCGGAAACTCCAGATATTCCTGAAAAGCAAAGAAAAATCGAAAGTTCTTCGTACCCTCTCCAGCTATCGAATTACACTTTTTATTTAATTATAATAACAGTTGTCTATATCAAATATAATAAACGCGTGTTGAAAGCATTTTCCAAATAATTTTAGTTGGTTGGTACAGGAACTTTAGGTACGAATTAAAAGCGAATTTCAAGTCAACGAACTGCACTAACGACAATTCGCAACAGGAAGGAAGCGCCAGACGAGGAAATCGCTTTTTTATCACGATCCTTCATTATCCTGTGTATAGCGAAACGAATTATTTTACAGATTACGTTTTAGATATCCGCAAAAAGCTCTCTGTTCTTTCAAACTTGCCCGTTACGTAAGAATTCATTTAGTAACAAAAGAAATAAGAAACAATGCTTATAGATTCTTTTAATACACGCATTTATTTGAAAATAAACTTGATATTCGCGAAAATGTCAATTTTTATAAAGAGTTGTAGTAGGAGATATATAAACCATTTTCAAGTTGAAAACTAAATTTTCAAAAAACCAACATTAAATTGGAGTTATATTTAATGTATGTTTGAAATATTATGCAACAACGGAAGTGTCACAACTGTCACTCATCGATTTCGATGCAATTTGATACAGAGATAGGATGGACAAAAAAGTTTGAAATTTAGCACAGTGTTTGTTTTCTGCGTGACGTAAAAACCTTTGAAGGGATTTATAAGGGTTATAAATTAGAGGTAGAAAGTACAATCTTGCTAATATCTCGAAAACGAAAACTGTTGTCGAAAAATTTTAAATCTTAATTAGTATTCTTTTTTAAAAATAGATATAAGATATACAAATAAATATTTTTGTAAAATGAAATTAAAAGCAACAGACAGAAAAAATGGTTATATATCCCGAATATTAAATCCTATATTACTAATCTAATTTCTTTTTATAAAATGTTGTTTTTATAATCAAGGCACTTAATGTTCTAAACTTACTATTAAGCATTTTTACTTTTATGAACATTTCAGAGACTCCAGTGAATGAAGCAGAAGTGAGTCTGAAGGAAAGAATACAACGCATTTTAATGGAAAGTGTGGAGGATTATAATGTGCAAATTGAAGACGAGGTTGTGTTAAACTACACATCCACCACAATTACGAAGACGAGGAAACAAGCGAAAACTTAGCAGAAGATCATTGTCCATTGAAGGATAACATCGATTACGATTATTAATTGGCGGCAGTAAATTACTGGACAAGTGGCAAAAAATGATATTTGAAATTAGAAACCGTGGAACGTAGATACCGAAAAGTAAGATGAACGAAACAATTATATAGGGCGAAATATAATATATTGAGAAAAAAGGAACATACTTTGGTAAACGGTGGAAAAAGTGAGAAACTTCTTCCTCCACTTTTAATTGTGTTAAAACAAATCTCTGGCACTTTTGGATCAAGGGTAGCAAATACAATGTTCAAAGCAGATGATATATACGTTTTGGCATCAAAGTCTGGAGAGCTAACTTCAAAACACATGAAGAATTGGCTACAAAATGTATATTTTCCAAATACCAGATTCAAATCATTACTATTATTGGATTCTTGCAGTGGCCACTCTCCTAATAGTATTAATGAAGTAGCTCCATCAGATACTAATTTTAAACATTTGTCTATACC
>JAWQRM010000490.1:0-22125 GCA_033557675.1 Coptodactyla brooksi | reverse complement strand
CTATCTCTAACGCTATTACTATTTATATTTATATATTTATATATATATATATATATATATATATATATATAGGAGATGTCCTCTTATAGAATAGCTCGAAAAAAATCTTTATTTGACTTGCCTTTTTAAGGTAATGAACAAAAAACTGTATTTCCGTAAATTCAGTTATAATACGTAGCTTTTATAGCAATTTCATTACATAGCTTTTATCACAATTTTATATGTACAAGTAGATATAAATAACATAACATGTATGCGTGCATAGTACAATTGTACATACATATAAGTACAATTGTACATACATATAAGTACATATATCTATATTAAAAGTTTAAAAATAAATTTCATGTTCCAAATGACTTTCTAATCTTGTCAAATGTTGAAATGCTATAAAGTCATCTCTTGCAAAGCGTTTTAAGTGGGCAATTAGCTTCAGTGCCTCATCATATGATTTTATCGAATCAGGTGCTTGGTCATTGACTTCGTCCTCTTCGTCCTCTGAATCGTTTACTTCCATAGTGTCATTTTCATTTACTAATTGAATTTCTATGTTGTGATCCTCGGTGTGCACTGCTTCATCAGTATTTAAAAATTCTTCCAAATTTTTGTCGCTTAATTCGGCAAACCAATTTTGTAGATGTAAAAGTGTTGACAATGGTAATTCATTCTCGGCATCAAACTTTGGAAGGATGCAATTAGCTCTTACGGATGCTGCTTTCCGAAAGCAATTTTTAATAGTCGCTGCTTCAACTTTATCCCACGAGGTGATGAACTTTGCAATTTTGAATTATCCTCTGATCCAAGGGTTGACATACTGCAGTTGTGTTTTCAGGTAAAAATATATCAACAGTCAATCAATCGGCCAATCAATCAATCGATCAATCAGCCAATTAGTCAGTGAAACAGTCAATCAATCTATCCATCAACCAATCATTCAGTCAATCAATCAATCAATCAATTCGTCGAATGCAAGACCATGCATTCGATTGATTGTTGCAAAATCGCAAGACCGTACTACGCAAGACGAACCCTGAAAAAATTATTGAATTAGGGTGGGAGATATTGCCTCACTCACCATACTCGCCCGATATTGCGCCATCGAATTTCCATTTATTCCGATTGCTACAACATTTTCTAAGTGGCAAAAAATTTGAAAATTTAGATGACGTCCAAAATTTCATCTCCAGATATTTTGCTCAAAAACCAATTGATTTTTCACGATCCGCCTTTTATAGTTTGCACACTTTATGGCAAAAGGTTGTTGATAACGAGGGTGATTACATTATTGATTAAAAATAAAAACTTGTTAAAAATTTATCTGTTTGAACTTAATGTAAAAAAAACGACATTACTTTCCTGTCTCCCTAATAATATGTACATATCGTTACGTGATACAAACTGGTTCAAAAGGAGTAAGAACAGCAAGGGCAAAGTAAACAACACGTACACTGAGCACAAAGGCTTGTAAAAAGGGGGAATCACCGCGTTAACTGCGATTCGTGACACAAACTAAGCATACAACTATGTAAAAAGGGACACACAAACATAACAAAACACTTGCGTATAGAAAATTTTACTAAAAATGTACTTTAAATGCAAATTAAAAATAAAAGTAATAATCTTACATTATACATACTTGGGCTATTATAAATGAGATGGCGCTACGAAATTCAAACTTTCAATCAACTAACGAAAACATGACGTTTGTCGTCCAGCACCTGTACGTATTTTGGCAGATAACCTTTTCATGACAGATAAAGCTACCGGAAATAACCACAACATTTATATATGGTTCGTCGTTTTATCTAGTTGGAAGGGTTTTGAACATCGTCTTTAACAATTACCAACACAATAACTTTACTGCACTTCGTGCTTTAGATCCTTTATTAAGTTTAGTAAACCTTTGTTATGTTCGAAAATCATATTAATTCTTTACTCGAAAACCTAAATAACTGAACATGCTTAAAAACTGAATTGAACATTGTAAAGTGTGCTGCACTTTCTGTTCTTAAAGCAAAATTTAACGAAAATTCTATGTTCAAACGCAAAAACAAAAAGAAATGCAACAACTGGACTTATACAGCCCATGAAATTAAAAAATTCTAGGTATTTTTTTATCAAACTACGTAAATCATAAGTACTAAAGATAGAGGAAAGAATTGTGTGCAAATAACAACTACACAGCAATCAAAATTATTTATTTTTACTATAGAGAATGATATATGAGTAGGCGCCTAACATAAATAAAATTAAAATCTATAAAAGTATTTCATTCAAGTGATGCGCGGTATGTGATGATATTTTTAACATAACCAGGAATGAATTCTATTGTACATGTATACGAAGTGAGTTCCATATACATCTACTATTTTATAATTTGTTCTTGCTAGGTTATACTTAATTTAAAACACGGTCTTTAATCATTTTAAAAATTACTCATAGCTTAATATTACACTACAGTACCCACAACTTCTTTGCGCATATATTTACAGTAGATAAGCGTATGAGCGATAAGATTAATCAGCTATCAACAAACCAAGGGCAATTTTGCTTAAACACATTCAGTTTTGTGGTAGGTGAGCACCTATTATACTTTGTAGTTCCGAAGAGTGCAAGTAAATGGAAGAAAACGAAAGGTATACTCTTTCAACTGAAGTATTGCTTTAAAAGAACTTTAAACTTTAATTTTACTCATTCCGTAATACTACTGTAAACTGTTTAGTACGATAAATTCAATAAAAACTATTAAGTCATTTATTATTATTATTCTTTTTATCAATGCATATGTTAATTGAACTTAATGCTTCTCAGCAATCATAATTTTCCGCTCTAATTCGAGTATGCGTATTGTAATATTCTAAAAATAATATTGTAAACATTACGGTTAGGTTATGTTACGACACGTGTGAGTAACCGTCTTGATAATTCCGCACTATTTCGCCATTTTAATTGTCTTGCTAAGTTTTTATTAACTGTAATTCAACGAAAATGTGTCCAGTTCACCTCTTCGAATCTTGGCGGCTTTAACTATCGATAAAAAGTCACATGTGTCAATACAAAAAATCGCTATCGCGCGTCACTAGAAATGTAGATAATTTGGCGTGCAGTGGGCTGTTGAAAATGTGATTATTTGTGATTGTTCAAAAGTCTCGAACCAGTTGAAAGTCATTCCTACCGATGGCGGTTAGCGAATCTTCTTCCTTCGCCTTGGATATCGTTCTCAAACACGTGGATACAAGCGAGTGAGTCGTATTTATTACCAGGTTTTTATAGTTTCTAATTTTACTACGCAAAGGAGAACTAACATTTATCACAACGAATTCCCATCACTAAATTAAAGCAAATTAGCGTAAAAAGGCACAAGCGCGGCTGTAAATTTAGAAATTCAAACGCAAAACTATTATTTGTCAACAGAAGTTTTATATGTATTTTTGGTTGCCTAGCAACCGACGCGAATTTACTGTACAAGTATGACCAGCAATTTACAGCAATTATGTCAATTTATTCCAACCTTATATGAACACATATCAAATAACACACATTACACTTTCATTGTCAGTAAAAAAGTTGTAAAAATCTACAGATTTCCAAATCTGATAGTACATTGAATGAAATAATAATATCTGTTAAATGTGTATTAATATTGAAATATATAAAACAAAGGCAATTGCTTCAGTTGAAATCAAAATAAAAAACCATATACCGTTCGAGCTTTGGACCTTATTCCTAAAAGCATTTTAATTATTGTATAGAATGTGGTGAAATTATTTTCCACAGAAAAAAAACCAAATAAAGGAGGGTGATTAAGCTTTTGGTTAGGAATATCATAAAATTAAATTTGATATTTGGGCTATTGTCACATTTATATAGAATGCAGTGCACTATAGTTCTTGTAAAGCAACAACCGAATTTCGTCTCATTCAAAAACTATGACGCGTATATAAACGTTGTTGCCAAATCTCATGTTATGGCGAATAGATTTATAAATAGGTTATGTTACTAAATAAATTCGTTTCTGTCAAAGTAGTAAATTTTAATACAGTTGTAATGTTTGGATAGAATTGAGAATATATTTTATGATATTTTCAATATAGATAATTAAAAAAAAGCAGTTATATAGAGAAAGCAGCAAGTAATTATGTTATACGCTTCATGGCAATTGAAAAATGTTTAATATAATGTCTACACATATCTCTATATCGCGTTCTTGTTCGCAAAAATGTTAATGTTTAATTGCAAAATGAACAATAGAAATAAATATTATTTCTAAGAAGAAATTTTACAATTGATACAATATTAACGCTGCTATAACCTCAATAAATATCAATCGTTTGTTGACAACCTAGATAATTATCAGTATTGTTGACAACCTTGCATTTTCAGAGAACCTTGCGACGGAAAATGTTACCAGCTTCCAAGTATTAAAAATATTTTTCTATTGAAGTAGTAGTGGCATCAAATGACGTCATAGATAATGGCTGTATGACGAAAGTCGGTTGCTGCGTTACAAGAACTATATGTCACTCAACCTAATACTGGATGAGTTTTTGATATCAGCGGAAGAGCATTGCGCATGCGCATGGGCATTGCATACGCAATTTTGTATCTTTCTCTGTGAATGTTACTTTTACATCCCTTTTTGTACTGTGCTGCATGTTATTAGCAATTAAGGCAACTGAGTTCTGCGCATGTGCAAATAAGGAAGCTGTATGAAACGTTTATGTTGACGTATTATGAATATTACGAAGTGTTATTAGGTTTAATGTAATTCAAATTTTAGTGAATTGTAAAGGATTTACAATTTATGAAAACAAAAATTTTATTTAAGAAATATACGATAGTCTTGCATTGACTTGCGAAGTGAACTTATTAGAAGTTCTGTTAACTGGAATAACTGTAACGTTGTTATGTTTTTGTAAACATACCCGTAACACGTTCATTTATTTCGTTACAAATGTTGGCCTTGTGAAAAAGCAATTTCAATAAACCACTCGTCGTTTTATGTTGTGAAATCATTCGAGAAAATAATAGTTATAATTTATTATTGGTGGAGAGGTCATCAGCAAACTTAATTACGTTTCGTTTGGTATGGACGATACTTGAAAAAGTTGGTGTGTGCGTGTATTATATTCCAACCTAACTATTTTAAATGTATTTTGTAATTCAAGGGGGAATTTTAGTTTTCTTAAAAAATCAATGTGAAGTTACCTAGTAAACGATAACAAGATATATGAAGTAAGTAACCTAGTGAAAAGTGACTCCTAATAATTATTAGAAAAAACGGAGATCTGTGGTCTCGTAGTCACTAAAACTAACAAACACCTTAACCGCAATAATGTTTTAAAGCTCAACATATGTTTCGGTTTATCTAACAAACCGTCTTCAGGAGGCAGAATAAACAGCTAAAATGAAAAACAAGACATATATACCATCTTAATTACTTTTTAATGGGTACACTTACTTCTAATTAGATTTTAATTACCTTGCCCTACCAGGTCAAAAAGGATCGAGGCAAGTATAGGGGCAGAGCCGTTAGTAAATATTTTATTTTTGTTTTTAAAAATGTCTATGCTTCCCCTGCGTCAAGTTGATTTATCCTGTGGTTAAGTGTAGTCATGTGGGCAGTCACGCTGGCATTTTCTGGTTTATAACAGTGATTTTAAAGTAGCATTTACTGGTGTTGTTATTAGTAAATGCTACTTTAAAATCGAACATTTTCAGCATATTAGCTAACCCTTTAGTGATTTTATCATAGGGGAGATTAATTAACTGTTTATTATCTTATTTAATTATTAAAGTATCAAGGAAAGCTAATTTCTCCTCTTTTTCTATTTCACATGTAAATTTTATTGTTTTATATTCCGAAGTAATTTATCTAATAAATTCTTGAATGTTACTCTTATCAGGGTCAAAAATCGCGAACACGTCATCTCCATAATTAACCCAAGTTTTAGGAAAATATTTAAACTTTCGTTTTAAGTTGGTTTCGAAGTAACCCATGAAGAGATTAGCTAGAAAAGGTGAAAGACAGTTACCCATTGTCGTCTCTTTCGTCTGTTTAAAGCATTTACCGTTAAATCTGAAGTAATTTGATTCCAAGCATATTTTAGTAACTTTAATATATTCATCGATCTCTTTAGGTGTTAGTTTATTTTTAGTTAAGAAATTTTTAAGAACGATTACAGTTTCTTTAATTGGGATATTCAGAAAAAGCACTATTACGTCAAATGAAATTAATTATTTATAACTTAATGAAATATATCAAGATTTAAAACTTGAGACTCTAATCATCATTTCCAACACAAAATAGCGCCATTTAATAGTATGATGGATCGGTTACTAAACGTTCCACTAAACAAAAATAGGTATAATAAAGAACTTAAATATATTAAAGAGTTAGCTATATATAACGGGTTTAATAAAAATATATCTAACATTAAAAAATAAATTTGAAATTGACTTACGTGAACATACTACTCTTCATGTAGCTCCTAAAGAGGAACCTAAACAGTTCATTGAACTTCCCTATGACAAAACCACTAAAGGATTAGCTAATATGTTGAAAATGTTACATTTTAAAGTAGCATTTACTAATAACAACACTATTAAAAATCGGTGAGGTCATCCAAAAAATAAAATAGATGAAATAGACATTTCTGAAATTTTTAATATAGTATAGAGAAATTCAGTGTGGCTGTCCACATGACTACACTTAACCACAGGATAAATGATAAAATAGAATTGATTAAACAAGTTAATTCAAATAATCAACTTGACGCAGCGGAAAGCATAGAAATTTTTAAAAATAAAACTAAAATATTTAATTCCGGGGCTTCCCCTATACCTTCCCCGATTCTTTTTGACCTGGTAGGACAAAGGTAATTAAAATCTAATTATAAGTAAGTGAACCCATTAAAAAGGAATTAGGATGGGTATATAAGTCTTATTTTTCATTTTAGTTGTTCATTCTATCTCCTGAAGACGGTTTATTCGAAAAACCGAAACATGTATTGAATTTTAAAACATTAGTGTTGTGGTTGAGGTGTTTATTACTCTTATAATGTTTAAAGATCTAACAATGAAAATCTAGAAACACTAGACTTGAAATTTTTAAAACGCGAATTATTTTTTTATGTAATCGATTATATAAATAATCGATATAAAGCCTATGAATTCTACAAATTATTGTTGGCTACGAGGTGTGCTTTTACTTTTATGGCCTACTTGCCGTAATAAATTAATAAATGTTCTCCCAAAATCCGTTTTATAAGAAAAAAAACATTACTCGAGTGGTAGACTGTGATACCTTGCCGTACAGAAAATTCAACAAAAAATTTAACGCCAGTGAATGAAGTGCCGCTTTCCGTTTGAAATATTAAATTGGTATTTATTTCGCCTGGGTCACCGGGTATACATATTCACAAGCTTGCGCAGAACTGTTGTGCTTAAAATGCAAACTTATCGCATTTTCGTATCTATCGACGAAAATATATTTCGTACCTATAACTTTCTATTGGGAATGTTACATGAATTGAATGCCAATTTTTCAGAAACGACAAATATCTAGAGTGTTGTATTCACAATGCTAGTGTTCATTATACAAAGTATATAAGAAAGTTCGGGAGTTAAAGTGGCAGTAAGAGTTCCGTAAAGGGAAAGTTAGTATCTCAGTACTAACAAAGTTACAGTTACTTAACCAATCAAGTTGATATGGGACGCACATGTTAATGGTAGTAAGCTCAATAATATTAACATTAAATTGGTTCACTATTGTATCGCCAGATGATATGTTACTTTGAAATCTGATTTCATGTATCCCATTTTTTTTGTCTCTTGAGAGAAATTATAAAATTGAAAGCGTCATTTTAAGAAGTATTAAAAACATGCCTAAGAGTAGTCTGCAGATTGATTAGGACTTGCCGAAACAATCGGCTCGAAGGCCTTGACCAGTATTTTTTTTTCGGATGCACGTGGTATGATATTCTTCGACTATCTTGAGAAAGGAAAAACAATCACAGCAGCTTTATTGGACCTCTAAAACGACGAAATCAAGAAAAAAGCAGCACACGGCGAAAAACAAAATGCTGTTGCACTAAGACAATGCACCGACTCACACATCAATGAAAGCGATGGCAAAATGTAATCAATTGAAGTACGAATTGCTCAGTAACTATTATTTGTTACTGTCTCTTGAAAAATCGTACTATATGAAAAGTATTCAAATGTTAGAGAACGGCTGGAATCAATGTATTGCTCTTAAAGGAAACTACGTTGAGGAACAAAATCGATTTTTAACAAAAAAAAGTAGTTTTCGTTACTAGTCCCGGGACATTTCACTCCATGTAGTAGTTCATGTATTTCCAATTTTAGTCATTGCGTGTATACAGTGTGTACATTTTTCACCGAACTTTGAATCTGCTGCCAAAATATGTAACACCATTTATTAACATCTGCCTGTAAATCACGACTAAAGCTTGAACGCGAACAAATGACGCATAACTAACAAGCAAAGGCACCCAAGTGTATCTCTCCGATTTTGATAAAATTTGGTATGAATGTAGAACACTGAAAAATATTTGACATCTATTTTTTAGCGTCCCGTTTTTGGTTTTGGGGTGTGTAATGGAGGCTCAAAGTTACCCAAAAAAACACATTTTTTGTAATGCTTCCAGATTGTTGCTTGTTAGCAGCCGTACATTTTAAGTTAAAAAGAGAACCCATGGACTCGTTAGGGGTTAAAAAGTATCATTTTTTCTCCCTAGGGTTCTTCTCCATATTATAAATTTAATTTTTCCTTTTTTAATCTTTAAACTATATGAAAAAATAAAAGTAACGCGTTTTTAGTTTTTTTTAAATGTCCATTTTGGGAAGTTATCCTCATTTATATGTATTTGAAAAATTAAAAAATGAAATTACATCTGTATAGTTATCACCGTCTCTGTATTATAATAAAGTATCTGATTCTGTTTCATAGTCAGTTATAATTAGTATCAACTCAAAATTATACCATCATTGTTTTCGTACTGCCAACAGACATAACAAAAGCAAAAAGTAATTTGTTACAATTTGCAAATCCTAGAATTAAAAAAATAATCACTTATTGCTAAACATTGTTACCTTAATCTAATTGACAATGGGGTAAATAAGTAAATATTTAAAAGTATAATATAATAAATATTGATATATAAAAAACATAATAACTATTATCTTTATTTACTTTCTTAATTTTGCGGGAAACTATATAGTGGTTTTGTTTGAATTTCTGTATCCACCAATGTGATGCCCGAAAGTTTGGAACGTGCAACTCTTCTTCAGCCTTTAAAGCCTATCTTTTTATATCCGAGTCGTGAACAATCATTTCGGGGTCTATAGCACTTTTGAGTTGGTTAAACACATATTCACTATGTGTTTAGCAGGACACTTGCTGTTCCCATCGTCTTAGCTGCAGGAATAACTTAACCTTAACGTAATTATGTTGGACATTTTTTAGAGAAAGTCGTCCTTTCCTTCCACTTTTCCAGTATTTAATAGCATTCTGTTTATACTTAAAATCTATATGAGTAAGTTCTTGCTGACATCTCTTCTTCGATGTCAGCATTCACTCTGTCGTCTTCCTCAATATCCACTAACTGTGGTCCAGGAAAGTCAGATTGAATCAAAATTCAGAGTGCTGGTTTGTTCATTGTCGTAAGCACATTGATTTGCCAAGGCGTAAAAAAGTATATTTACGACATGACCAATTATGCACGGCCTTTCTTGGCTGTTACTGTTTTTATGTATCGTATTACTTTTTTATATTATTATATAGCAAACAATTTTTAATTTAAATACAATGCGACATTAAATTTAATTCCAAAAATATGAAGAGAAATAGTCTGCTGTAGGGGTGCATAGAAATAATGATAACTTTCCAAAATGGACATTTAGAAAAAGATCCAAATGATGATAAACATTGCTTTATCATCATTTGCTATTCAATTACATCAACGAGACAACATATTATGTACGCAAGGCTTAATACTCTTGCAATTCTCCGCCAAGATATACCGAGTTCATCCAATACGGGTGGTATAAAAGATTATAATGAGACTATGATTATCACAACTGTGCTAACTATCGGCCGTAAATAAAGATAGTAGTTATTATATTTTTTATATATCAACATTTGTTATATTATACTTTTAAATATTTACTTATTTTTCCCATTGTCAATTAGATTAAGATAACAATGTTTAGCAATAAGCAATTATTTCTTAATTCTAGGATTTGCAAATTGTAATAAATTACGTTTTGCTTTTGTTATATCTGTTGGCAGTACGAAAATAATGATGGTGTAATTTTGTGTTGATACTAATTATAACTGACTATGAAAGAGAACCAGATACTTTATTATAATACAGAGGCGGTGATAGGTATACAGATGTAATTTCATTTTTTAAAGTTTACTCATATATCACCTACGCACATTGGCAATCATAAACACATTGGTTTGCCAAGTTACGGCTTCAAATACATAGAAATGACGATAACTTCCCAAAATGGACATTTAGAAAAAAATCCAAAAAAGCGTAACTTTTATTTTTTCATATAGTTTAAAGATTAAAAAAGAAAAATTAAATTTATAACATACAAGAGTAAATTTATAAAATATGTTTTTGGTGGTAACTTTGAGCCCCCACTACACACCCCAAAACCAAAAGCGGGGCGCTAAAAAGTATAGGTGTGAAATATTTTTCGGTGTTCTACATTCCTACCAAATTTTATCAAAATCGGAGAGTTACAGTTGAGTCCCTTTGCTTGTAAGTAATGACATTCGTTTTTACAGTAAAAAAATACGGAGTAAAGAAGTGTGGTAAAATCACATGCCAAACTTGACACAGCAGCCAGAAACACATTGAAAATGATGCAACTGCTTATGAAGAACAACTAGTTTTGAACGGCAAAAACATTTTGAAGGTGATGGAAAAGTACCAATACCTCGAACTTTTCGCAGTGCCGCAATGAAGAAAAGTTCAGTACGACGTCAGAGAGTTCTTCCGAGAATGTATAATAACTGGAGGCGAGATACGGTACTTTCAGTATGACCCCTCAACAAAGCGTCAGAGTGCCAGTAGGAACTCGCTAGAGCTAAAAAACTGAACACATAATCAATGCAGTGTTTTATTTTCAAGCCGTTGATTGCAAGAATTCGTTGTGTGCGCCGTATTCTTATACATAACCTCGAGAACCGAGTGAATGGGTTTTGTTGCATGATAATGTACCTGCCCACAGTGCCACTCTTGTTCGTCAATATTTGTCCAAAAATAAAATATGCCCCGGATTTAACACTATACGACTTTTTGTTGCCCCAATTGAAATTAGCACTAAAAGAGTGCTTTTTTCGGCGATATAGAGAGTATTTAAACCGCAACGGTACGTCATTGAAATATAATATCTCAGTTGAAGCCCTGGAAAAATCATTTAATTTACTTTAAAATCGTAATAAATGTATAGATACAGAAGGGAAACTATTTTCAAAAAACCAACCGTTTTCTTTTAATAAGGAAAGTCTGGGTGGAAAATTTACACACTGTATATCATACCTACTTAGCAGCACTCGTATGATTTCTTTTCATTCACATATAAGGACTTAAGAGCTATAAGTGGTATCTAGACAAGGACTCCATACGTTACCACCAGTATCTTATGATGGCAATAGCTACCTTTATACGATTGTAGTTAGTGTATGTATTCTAGTTAATGTTATGCAAAATTGCGCCTAATAGTGAACCCTTGAATAGAGAACTAAAGTGCGATGATGTAAGACTGTTCTGATCAGAATACTACCGTTCTGATCAGAAAATTGCAGGTTATATTGTGCGCGAGAATAATAAATAATTGGTATCTAGACGTGCTTCTTATAACTTTTTTTTTGTCTAAGGGAACCAATACGTATGTGTACAATTAATAAAAAAAAACATCTGCATGATACTATTGACATTTCGGCAGATTTTTTTCTTCCCTACAGCGTGTATGTTACCCGATATTACCAATTCCTGATATTAACAAGTTTGCACGACATATTTTGGTAAATAGTAGACACGTTTTGCAGAAGCACATAGAAATAAAGTACAAATATTTAGGTATATAAATAATATACAAATCGGCTGGTATTGTTAGAAAAATGTTTATTTTCGCTTAACCCCCACACTACTATTTTTTTGACAGTTTAGACCTATTATTTTTTGTTTAGTCGTTTTTGTTTGTTTGTTTATGTGACCCGTATAACTGACTGTCGGTTTTTCGTCTAGTTCGCACCGGGCTAGCTTCGGTGGAGTACGGCCCTGTGCTAGAGGCAGGGACGGTAAGGAGCTGATTCAGTGCCCGACCATAAGCTGTGACGGCATGGGTCATGTGTCTGGCAACTACGCCACTCATAGAAGGCAAGCATATCCGAACTATCATAATATATTGACACTGAACAACTGGTCATATGGGCTCTGCCGACCCTGCATGGACTTCGAGTACCTACCATACTTGAAAGACTTGAATATGCTGATTTTTGTGTGCTTATGGTGCTTCCGTCAGTACAGGCACGGCCTACATGGCAAGTTACCCTTTCAAGTATTCCTTTATACCGCTCAAACGCGTAGTCGAACGATTCCTTGAACAGTTGATAGAAAAAACAAACTAGAAACGATCATAACTGGGTTTTGCCTCCAGACCATGTCCATGAAGTAAATAACAGTACAACAGATTGGCTGCCGACTGAGTCAGATCCTTAAGTAGATGTTTTTCGTTAGCTATTTTGTTTTTATTTATTTTCATTTTGTTTACGCGCGTTTTGTATGTGTTTGTTAAGGTGCATGCAAATTGAGCCACAGAAGTATGTCTAGACTCCAAACAAAAAACGTAGTCAAATAATTACAATAAAAAAACATAAGATGCATACATTGGATGTAGTCAAATTCTTACAGTCCATCTGTAGACTCCATTCCTATGTTACAGTCCAAATGCGAAGAATATATTGGAATTTTTCACGCAAATTTTTATTATAAAAAGAAAATGGTTATGTTTTTTGACAAAATGTTTCATTTATTCAACATTTGCAGCGACTTAAAAGTTAATGAAATGATTTTTCCAGGGCGTTGACTTATTGTGCTTAATGGACGCGTCGTTGCGGTTTGGATAGTCTCTAATATCTCTACATCGTCGAAAACACGCCCTGTGAGCGTTAATTTCAAATTTTGGAACAAAAAGAATTCGCACGTTGTGAAAATTCGAAACTCAAGCTAAAACTTAATTGTTGACTAAATATTGACGAACGAGAATGGTACTGTGAGCAGGTGCATTACCACGTAACAAAAACCAGTTTCCCAGTTCAGGGTATTCTAGTCGTTTACGACGAATGTTTGTAATCAAATGTTTCAAAACTTCAAGATAAAACACTGCATTGATTCTTTGTCCAATTGGAGTGAATTCGTTATTCGCTATTGTAGATTTTCAGATAAAATTATGAAATGTCAGCAGTTCATCATCTTCAACTACTTCTCGTCCTTTACGAAAACATTTATAGCACTCAAAAATAATTGTTCTTGGTAAATACTTATCACAATAAACAGTTTGCATCACTTTCAATGTTTTTGTGGTTGTTGCGAAAACTTTGGCATGAAATTTTAGTACACTTCTTTGCTCCATGTTTTTATTTACAGGCAAATGTACCTTTCGAACGATATAAAATACTATTTCCTAGTTGAAAATTTACACACTGTGTACACCATAAGACATGTGATAAGAAAAATACATATAGTCTTGACAGGGAAATTGAAGAACTTTCTTCCATCTTCTTCTTTCATTACAAAAACGCATGAGGATGTTCTTTCTTTTCGTCATTCTTTTAAGTAGTTGGTCTCTTTACAGAATTTGCAAAAATAGATTCTTTTGGCCATTATACTCTCGTGATCTCTTAGGCGCGTATTTTAATATTTTAATCTCTTGATCACATTATTATTATTTATCAAAAAATGATTCCGAGAGACAAGGATGTATGATTTCAAAGAAACTATTTAAACGAAAAAAAAAATATTTAAAATATAAGTTGTTCATCAAATTATTTCTTAAGCGACGAGAAATAAAACAATTCTTTGTATTATATTTGAAAACATAGTACAAAACATATGGCAAAGTAAGTATACTTCCAACCGCTGTCGGAAATTTTATCACATAAATGATGTAAATAAATGTAGAATTTTAAATAGTTAACTTTACTAAACTCGGGTTATATTAGGTTGTTCGGAAAGTAATTTCGTTTTTTTTTTATTGGTGAAAATGGAAGGCAGTTTTCTTAGAGAGTATAAATATTTTATGTAATTATCACGCTCATAAAACTTCTCATCCTTGCTGACAGAAAACTGGTCCAAGCCATTTTGACGGCTTCATTTGAAGTAAAGGTTTTGTCGTTCAAAAAAAATTTGTAGAGACCGAAACAAGCAATAACCGGAAGGTGTCAGATCTGGAGAATATGATAGGCGTGGCAGTACTTCCCATTCAAGCTGTAAAAGCTTTTGGCGAGTTACCAATCTGGTGCGCCTTCCCGAATTATCTTGGTAGAACACTCTATCTTTTGTATCGATCAATTCTGGCCTTTTCTATTTGAGTGAATCATGTAATTTGTCCAGTTGATGACAGTACACTTTAGAATTGATCGTGGTATTCTTCCAAAAATTTTGGAAAGAGCTCCCAAAAATTTTGCAAACTTGCAAAAGATTTTGCAAACTTTTGCAAAAAATTTCGCAAAATGTTTTGCAAAAAATCACGCAATTTGTCCAGTATACATTAGAATTGATCGTGGTACTCTCCCAAAAATTTTGAAAAGAGCTCCCAAAAATTTTGCAAACTTGCAAAAAATTTTGCAAAACATTTTGCAAGAAATCGCGCAATTTGTCCAGTAGATGACAGTAAACTTTAGAATTGATCGTGGTATTCTCTCAAAAATTTTGCAAACTTGCAAGAAATGTTGCAACCTTTTCCAAAGAATTTTGCAAAACATTTTGCAAAAAATCGCGCAATTTGTCTAGTAGATGCAGGCCACGTCTTCCATCGCTCCTGATGATGCTACCTTGGTTAGCGAAACGTGCATTGAAATAAATACTTTTTGAAAAAATGAAGAGTCCATATTTTTTTTAACAAACCTATATGATTCTTTCTTATATGAGCATATATTATAATTATATACTTTGGCACGTACGTGATTATCTGGTAGATAAGTTTCGGAATAAACACAATTATTGACAGAATATGTACAGTGAATGTAATAAGGTACAGTATAGGTAAGTGTCGGTACTTAAATGTCATTTAAAGCGTTCTAAGCAGCAACACACCCGGTAAGATAAGATGATGAATTGTTTCCAAAATTATCTTTTAATCTTACATAAACAGATTATAAAAATTGATTAAGAACGCGAAAGAAAACATGTACAGAGTTCAGAATCCAACGATTGATAGTTTTTGTGGCTCAGTTTGAAATGGCACCGCAATAAAATTAACAGTTGTAATAAAACTATCGGAATATATTACTCCCCTGTTAATCGATAATTTTCTCATATTTCAGTTTATCAGGATGTCCAAGGGCAGATCGTTCGCAGATTCAAGCGCACTCCCAGGAGCTTAAGTGTCCAACTCCAGGTTGTGATGGTTCAGGCCACGTGACGGGAAACTATTCCTCGCACAGGAGCCTATCGGGGTGTCCCAGAGCGAACAAACCAAAGAGCAAACCTCGAGATGGTCAGGACTCAGAACCTTTAAGGTAGACACCGATGTTTCATCAAACGGTACGATTTGTCGAAGTGCCGTTTTTAGTCATTTCGTTTGTTAACAAATGGAATACATATATACTGATTTACGTCTTTAAATGCACGAAAGTGAATTTTTCTGTAATTTTCATGCGTACAGATGCCCAATACCGGGTTGTGACGGAAGTGGACATGCGACAGGAAAATTCTTGTCGCACAGAAGGTAACAGCTGCCAGTCAAATGTTATAGATGTTTTTTGTTATTTTCGACATTGTTTTTGTTCGCATTTCTATTGACCGATATAACTTGCTGTATTTTCTACCTTGCTTAATCCTCTCTATTATCTTACTCTTTTATTTGTTCTTATAACTGCTTATTATAAGTACAAGAAAAAAATATTTACAAGAACTGTGTTTAACAAAACTATTTCAAATACTTGTACCGCTTCCAATGAAATAACTATACATTTTAACTTATAGTATAATTAAAAAAAGTTTATCCGATAAAGCTAAAGGTTTAAAATCAATTTAAGGTAGCAGATCTATTCTATCTTAATTTTTGTGATAAGTATCTCAATGCCAATATTAATATCAACATATTAACTGTATTTATACTATTTAAAAACTTCGTAGTTATAATTAATTAATGTAAAATTTGTTGCGACAATCCATGTAAAGTAATCATATTCTGAAAAATACAAGATATATCTCTCACCGTATCCCATTATCAAGGCATGAATAATTTTATTAACTTTAAGAATGCGGTAGAAATACAGCATTTTTCTTATGCCAGTATACACAGTATGACAATTAAGTAACGAGAATTTTAATTTAAATTATAGAACATATATATTGTTAGAAAGATACAAGTTACTTTTCCGAACACACCCAAGTTCATGCTAATCGGATGACAGGTTACAAAGTTACGGTAAAAATCGTGTTGATGTTGTAAAAACATAATGGAACAAAGAGCAAATATTAAATTTTGTTTTAAACTGGGAAAAAAATGTGCTGAGACTTACGAATTGATGAAAAAAGTATATGGTGATGATTGTATATCTAAAGCTACAGTTTATGAGTGGTTCAATCGTTTTAAAAATGGTCATGGAGATTTGAATGATGATGAAAGACCTGGTCGTCCAGAGAGTAAAAATCATGCTGAATTGGTAGAAAAAATCCGTGAAATCCTTGCTATCAACGAAAATTTTACTATGAGGAATATTGGCTGAAGAATTAAAAACAAATAGAGAAACTGTTTTGACTCAAGATTTGGGAAAAAGAAAATTTTGTGCACGTTTTGTTCCACATGCACGACCAAAAAATTACTCATGTTAAAAAAAAACTGCTGAAAATGATTAAGATTCTCTTGATTTGATCATAACTGGCGATGAAACATGGCGCTGAAATATGATCCACAAACTGAGTGTCAAAAAATTGCGTTTGCAGAAGTCAAGAATCCAGACAATGTTGAATACTTTTTATTATTCACAAGAGATTGTCCACAAAGTTTGTTCACAAGGTAAAACAGTCAATGCAAAATATTAGTTAGCAGTTTTACATCGTTTTGGTCAAGAATTGTATTTGTTAGGTTTGACTATCTAGCAGGAAAACAGGTGTTTTTATTGCATATTAATGCACCACCACATAAGACGTTAAATATTAAAAGAAAGTGTGACTACTCTTTTCTCTAAACTAAAAATAGCGATGAAAGGATCGTTTCATGATGATATTTCAGATATTCAAGCAGCTGTGAGTCAGGTACTAAAACCCATTCCTAAGGATGACATCAAAAATCTATGCATGCATTGGTTCATCGTACTAGAAAGTGTACTAAGTTAAATAGAACCTATATTGAATAAAAATAACTTTTAAACATAATTCAATGTGTATTTTTTGTAGATCTAAAAATTCTCATTGTTTGTCATGCTGTGTATACCGGATGTAGCAGATAAGGTGACCATGACATAATATCTAGTCATATATTAACCGCCCTGCAGAGATTTTTTGTCTCCGTTTAAACGTGTTTAGATAGAAGTTATAATTTAAAGCGTAAATTATGCTGAAGGCCATAAAAAGTGAATAGACAACCGTCGATAATTTATTTTCTTTGCCAATTACGCTTTACGCGTTTTTTAAGTAACTTTAACAACGTAACACAGGTTAGTAGAATTACTAGAATATTCCTCTAATGAACACTGAATCGATGTAAAGTAATTAGTAGTTGTACATCCTCATTTAACTCGTGATAAATGACTATCAGCATTTGCATGCGTCTTTCCATCATACATTATTTTATTATTCGAATAAAATTATGTGCACACAAGTAATGTATGTCAATGATAAAAATAAGGATGTTCAAATATGAGGTATGATCAAAAAATTTTGCTCAAAAGACATCTTTATTAAAAAATATTAATCTTGTCCCCATCGAAGTAGTCCCATAAGATATAATACATGTACCAGTACTTTTTCCAATTTTCCAATCACTTTTACAATGCAATTATTTCTTTATCTCCTCAATGTTCGAAAATCGGCGTCCTTTTACGGTTTTTTACATCTTTGAAAATATGAAGATGTTGTAAAAGGATATCTTCAATGAATATAAAAATTCATGAGCAAGCAGCAAAATGTAAATAGGAGTTGTAAAAAATTCTTTGCTCTTACCAATATCAACTCTTGATAGAGAAGAGACAGTTGCCAAGTTGCACATTATTTTTATAATGGCTACCTTCTCCAAAATTGTATTTTCACTTTTATTGAATGTTTTCAACATTTCATTTAGAGTTTAAGAAGAGAAAATAGCTCTTCGCAATATAAGTTAATAATTTCGCACGTGCAGTATTTAAATTGACCCTGAAATTTTAGGACTACTTGGTTAATTTTCGCTAAAGCCGGCTCTTTCTTCCTGCAAATAAGATGTATACCTGGAGCATAAGATTATGTATGTTACCTTCATAGAGGTTTGCATAGTACAAATTTTAACTTACTACAAACTTTAACTTTGTATGGAAACGTACCAATGTAAGCATTTTGTTTTTGAAAATATGAGTAATTTGAGGGATTGTCAAAACAAATATTAAACTCCTGTACAATTACAATATGTATATTTATACATATTGAATTAATTGTATATTGAATATTTCGCGAAGGAGATATATACAACCCAGAAAGTATTAAAGAAGCATGTTAATTATCGGTTAGAATTCCAAAATTGCCTTATTATCACAAAGTTGTAGGTTAGGAAGCTTTGGCCTTGCAAGAAAGTTAAAGAATTGTCACCACTAAACGAAAATTGGAACTATTTGACACACATTTCACTAACTATATTAGCATCATGAAGAGCGATGAAAAAATCTTTCATTGCTCCTAATGATGCTAACTTGGTTAACGAAACGTTCGTTGAGCAGGTATTTTCCAATTTTGACGCAGTAGTGACAATTGTTAACAACACCAACCATTATTTCGATATTTAAATCCTATAAGACGTAACTGGCGGATTATTATTAATTAGCACGTAACAAGTGACCAAGCTTACATTTTTCCAAAATAATATATTTTTAATAAGCAATAATATTAGGTATTTTTAAACAACATCATCTTATGCTACCGGGACTTTGCAGGGTAATATGACATTTAGATGAGAACGTTAGAATTTTCCAATAAATTACCGAGAAAACAACTGGTTTTAAAGCAGATGAAATTTTTAACATTCCAACAACAAAAAATTGTTCATATGCTTATGATTGAATTTTTATTGAAGTTCAGATTAAAAGATTGAGAAAACCTTTCCCACTAACCTTTTTATGTTAATTTTTCGCACTGATTGCTAATCTATACTTAGAATTTCAACTATTACGATTATCGTGTAAGTGACCTAAAGATTCACTTCCTACAGAAAGAATAATAAATATAATGGCTTTTTGTCAATAATGACAATTTTAGAATACTAAATTTGTTATAACATGATATTTTGTAAAATACTGCTATGTATTTTTTTAAATATCGAGTACATTTTGTTTGTTTTAATTATTAGGTTGTTCGGAAAATAACAGAGAATATGGGAGTTGTGGTAATACATCCCATCCAAGCTTTCTCGGGCTACTAAACTGGATTTTCTTTTGATCAATTTCTTTTGATCTGGATTTTTTTCTATTAGTCAATTCTAGCCTTTTATGTTTGAGTGAATCATGCAATTTGTCCAGTTGATGACAGTACACTTCAGAAATGAGATTTTGAAAATTTTGCAAAATTTCAAAGAATTGTTCGATTTTTTTTTAATTTTTGCAAAAATCTTGCAAACCAGTTTTGGCACTGGCATTCTGTCATCATACATCTTCTATATATATACGCCACATAACTTTTTCTCGCTTGAACGGCATTTTCACCTTTATTGTATAAAAAAAGCAAAATGTGCCGAAAATGCTGTTTTTGATTCTCCATGTTTCATGTTTCATAAGGCACAAAAAGAAAGAATAAAATATTTTCACATACAAACTTTGCAATGTCAGCTGTCAGAATATATGATGCATATACGGCTTAGGATGAAGTTGGCTGATTAAAATGCAATTAATGCTGCGAAAAAAACGAAACTACTTTCCGAACAACCCAATAGTATGTAGAATTATTACAAATTAAAAATAGGAGGACAGATACATTTTATACCATATATTTAAAAGTAACTTTAAAATTGTTTTTCCTTTTTTTGCTGCACTGTTTTGGAAGTTCATCTTAGTAAATGATCTTATAACTTGTCATCAATTTTACATTTCACGAATTGGATGTAACTCTTCTAAAAAATAACGAAAAATGCAAAAATGGCAAAACCGCAAATGAAGGTGAAATTTCAAGTAAAGATCATTAGAATCAGCACGAAAGATTGGTCAAAGACATTTAGTTTGCCCCTTCAACTTCAAACAGTTCCCAAAGATAATTCTAAACTAGAAGCAATTTTTTGTTGTTGTCAATGTTATCAGGCAATAAAATATTACTTTAAAAATACTTATGTAAATGTTCTTTAAATAATCTGGAAAACTTCTGGAGTAGCTTCAAACCAGGGGTCACCAAACTTTTCAATGTGTTGAGCGACTTTAGTAATATTCAAATAGAAAGTGAGCTACCTAAACTTAAATGATGAAATAATGCACAAATAATAGGTTTTTATTTTACTATAGGTTTACTGTACATTCCATATGATGTACATACAATACATACAATATACAAAATTTTGATTTTAAAAATTTGAAGTCGCATGACCCATGTAAATAACAAAAAAAGTAGTCTTATTTTAAAACTTAAACGAAAAAATCGTAGATCAGAATAACATTTTAATGAGAAGGCTGATACATAGACTCATCAACAATTTTTTTGATATTGACGGTATAGTTCGTATAATCATTTTTATATCGGAGAAAGATGATTCACACAAATAGGTCGAACTGAATAGCGCTTTCACTTTTAAGGCAATGCCAACTAAAAAAGGATATTTGTCTTTACTTACTAAAGCCCAGATAGATTTCGAGTTTAACACCGAAGATTTTAAGGCTAAATCATTTTGAAGCGTAATGACTTCCATTTCCGTTATGGCCCTATTTTCGCCAAAGGGCTGCATAACACAAGAGGCAAATTGCTCAATATTAATGTCCATAAAGGATGAATCAATAAATTGTACCACTAGTGCGATATCGTTGAAATTTTTAAAACGAGATTTGAAGATATCCTTTAAATTCGATATTATTTTCACATGATGTTTACTGTCACAAGGTTGCAACGGATTTCGTGATACTTTTCCTGAAAGAAGAGGAAAGTGCTAGATGTCGCGGTGGACTTGATTTTCTTCCCAAAACTCAAGTTTTTTGTTGAACACTTTTACATTAGAAAACATTTTCTTTAATTCTTTGTCTCTCCCTTGAAGTTGTAAATTAAGTTCATTCAATCTCTCTGTAACGTCCGCAAGAAATCCAAAATCTCTTCAAGCCAGGTGGAGTTTTTCAGTTCAGGAATGGGTTTATCGCATTGTTTGAAAAATTCAACTAGATTTTCATCTACTCAACCATCGAACTTCATTATTCATATTTCTTATATTCATATTTCTTAGTGAAGAAATAAATCCCCGTATTGATAGTTCACTTCATTGGTTAGTTTTTCGAATAATCTTCTGCGTAATGACTGAACTGCAAGTCAGAATTTCACTTGTGACTTTGTACTTCACATATATTCCAGCTGATGACTGGTCTTTCAACAAGAGGTTTCGAGAAATCACACGCCCAGGAAAATTTTCACGTAATAAAGCAATTGTTTCACCAGCTGTATGGCATGTTGGGCCATCCTGCTGGAAATAAACGTCAACCACATCCAT
>JAWQRM010000489.1:0-22163 GCA_033557675.1 Coptodactyla brooksi | reverse complement strand
TTGTGAATTGGCTGTTTGAAAAACTGAACGAAAACAACGCATTTTTCAACAAAATCATCTTTAGTGATGAGGCCCATTTTCAATTAGGCGGTTATGTAAACAAACAAAATTGTCGCATATGGGGCTCGCAAGATCCACAAACAGTCCTCGAAAAACCATTACATCCAAAGTAAGTCACCGTATGGTGCGGTTTGGGGTCAGGCGGCATCGTCGGCCCGTATTTTTTCGAAAATGAGCAAGGAAACGCCGTCACCGTGAATTCTCTGCGCTACCAAACCGTGATAACCGATTTTTTGTGGCCACAATTGTCTAATGTTGACATCGGTGACCTTTGGTTTCAGCAAGACAGCGCCACAAGCCACACAACCGGCCAAACAATTCATTTATTGCGTGAGAAATTTCCCGGTCGCGTAATTTCTCGATTTGGCGATGTCAATTGGCCGCCTCGTTCTTGTGAGATTTAACGCCGCCGGATTATTTTCTCTGGGGCGTTTGAAAGACCGGGTTTACGTGAACAAACCGCGAACAACTGACGCTCTGAAAGATGAAATTCGGCGCCGCATTGACGAGATAAGAGCGGACGTCTGCCGACGTGCTAGAGGTGGACATTTGCCCGACATCATATTCCATTATTAATTCCCATATTTCTACTTTACATTGGTATCGATAAAACTGAATTTGTCAAAAAAAAAGTGTGTTTTTAAGCAAATTTACTTCCTAACCTCAAATTTGCCCACCCTTTAGGTGGAGGAACCGCTTCCCTCCGATAGCACACGTGGATGGCGCTAAGGGCGGGGCCTCTGGTAGAGGACGTGTGGCGCCGGCTTGTCGCGCCGGGTAACGCTTGCTTGGAGACTTTCGTCGTCTATTCTACTGCATGTAGACCTTGGTGGATGAGGCGATGATCGGCTCGAAATCCAAACCGCTCCTCCGGAAGGACTTGCGATTCTTCGTCCTGGTCGTGCGCCGGAGAGGCATTAAACGGTGTCCCAAGGAGGGCGACGGCTCTTACCGGTGACTTCGGCGCCCTGCTGGAGATCCCGTTCGGACCGAGTGCTTTCCTGACTCGGATCTTGGCTATCATCTTAACTTTCGCTGGATTGGTGGACCACCGATGGTCGTCGAACCCGACTGTTTTACCTCCATTAGCCGGACCCGTTCGCTGAAAACCTAAGGAGAACCTCGAAATATTCCGACGGCGGGTAGATGCAAAGGTAAGATACAAAGGCGAGTGCAAAAGAAGCGTGCATAAAAATAGAAACCAACCGGCTATACCGCAAAAAACTAAAACGACAAACGCTCCTGAAACTGCAAATCAACGTCAACTACCTAACAAACGTGGCTAGAAATAGACGTAGTATATACCTGATAAGAATAAAGATGAATCGTGGATAAAAAGTACGGAATAATGATCTGGAAACTCAATAAACTTACAAACATACAGAAACTGCAAACAACGCGACCGTTGAAATCTGTACCCGTCTTCCCTAAAATAGTTGAATAACTAACCAACTTACCCTTCGCCCATTCAAAAATGAAGCTACTAATGAAACGGTTAAAAAATAACGTAATAAAGTACGACAAGAAAAAATATAAATTACGATAAGATAAATTAAGATAAAAAAATACATTAAGAACGAGAAGGATAAAACAAAGGCACGGCGTCGTCGGAGAGAGATGCGCGCGTAACCCTTTTCCACTGCTCGAAGCGCCCGATAGCCTAATAATTTGAGGTAAAACCCAAAACCCCAATAATATCTGCTTAATTATGCCTTGACGACAATCTGGCATTTTAAAAGCGAAAAATCTCTCGTATTTACCTAAATCAGTATCAAAATAAAATATCTTTTCGGTGCTGCTAAAATATATTAACCCTAGGGCGAGCGCGTTGGCGTATAAAGTACGCCGGTCCTGGTTTTAAGGTGATAATTAATTTTGTGCAACTCGTACAATTATGAATTCAACCTGTATTTGCTTCTTATACCTCTAGGACTAAAATTCTGCGCGCTGTAATGATCTATAAGAGATTTGTATTTCTATTACGCTGCATTAGATTTGACGATATTGCAACGCGTAATGAAAGAAAGAGAGTAGATAAGCTCGCTGCGATAAGAGCCATTTTGGATTCCTTCGATCATAATAAACCTACAGTTTGGCGGAATATGTTACAATGGATGAAATGTTGACACCATTAAAGAACGATGCTCGTGGATACAATATATTCCGTCCCAGCCCGCAAAGTACGGACTAAAAATATTTGCATTGTGTGATGCGAAAACATTCTTCGCTAGCCACATTGAAATTTATGTTGAAAAGTAGCCTCGCGGTCCCTATCGCGTGTCAAATTATGATATTGTAAAAAGATTAGTATCAACTATAGAAGAATCGAACAGAAATGTCACCCTGGATAAGTGGTACACAAGTGTACCATTGGCAGACTATCTTGTGGAGAAAAAATAGCACTTTTAGGGACAATAGCTTGGCTGAAAAAGCTCAAAAAGTTGGCGCTTCAAAATTTGACTTTCAAAAGAATAAAACACTAGTGTAGTATTCCACAAAGAAAAATCGTTCTGTGATTTTCCTGTCTACGATGAACGATGATGCAGAAATAGATCCGGTAACAAGAAAGCCAACCATTATCTTAGATTACAATAAAACAAAAGGTGGAGTTGACGCAGTTGACAAACTGGCAGCTACGTATCCTGTTGGGCGCCTATCAAAAAGCTGGCCTATGGCGCTTTTTTACACGTTTTCGAATACTGCACCAATAAATGCGTAAAGTCATTTATTCTGTGGTAAAACCCGCAGACGCTCCAATTACATGCGAGATCAAAACTTTCAACTTTACCATGTGATGTTTCGGCGTTCTTGAAAAGAAATTTTTCTGAAGAAAAGGGTGATCAGGAAACTGAACCACCAGCAAAAAGGAAAAAAGAACGTTGTTATCTTTGCGGAAGAAAAAAAATACTACTACCACCATTACGTGTGATAAATGTACAAAATTTGCTTGTAGAACTCATGTTAATTGCACGCAAATCTGTACGGGTTGCTGTAGCGAAAAATCGATATAAAAATAATTGTTTATTTGTCAATTTGTTTTGTTATCTACTTACTATCTCTATATACTGCAACGAAAATTTTATTGGAAAATTTTAACGTGAAAACATTATTTTTAATCAATAATACCATAACTAATTATTGTATTACCGTTAATTATTTTATATGAGTTTTAAATTTTAATTCATACATAAATAATAATCATAAAATAATAATAAAATCTGTTAAATGATTGAAAGAGCGTTACATTTAAGGCGGCGTACTCGACACGCCAAGCGGTCGCTGATGTATGGAAACGGGACGCGCTCGCTCGAAGGTTAAGAACTAGAAGCAAAAAAACAACGGCACTGCGGTCGCCGAAGAGAGATGCGCACGCAACCCCTTTCGACAGCCAGACGCGCCGTGTCGGGCAATAATTTTAAATAAAACCCAAAATACCATTAATATTCGCCTAATTGTGAATTGACGGCAAATTGGCAATTTTGAAAGCAAAAAATCCCCACTCGTAGCGTAATAATTTGAAATAATACCCAAAACCCCCATAATATATGCTTAATTAAGCCTTCACCGCAATTTGGCAATTCTAAAAGAAAAAAATTCTCTCGCACTTATCTAAACCAGTTTTCCATTAAACTATCTCTTCTCGGCGACGATAAAATATATATAATTAAATGAATTCCTATACTACGTAATAGTATAGGAATATATTCATATATTATAGTATAGGAATATAGGAATAGTATAGGAATGTAGAAATTTAATGTAAAGCGTTAAATGGTGTTGTGTGTGTGTGTTTATGGGTTGGGGCCTTTCCGTAGTTTAACGGAAATGAAACGCTACTTTCGGGCTGGTTGGACGGAGCTTGGGAGATTACCGCCTTAAGCGGAGAGTGGTGTAGGATGGGTGTAACGGAGGGTACCTAGGTAGGATGTGTATGTGTGTTTGATGATTGTGTGTTTGGTGATTGTGTGTTTGTAGAGTATGGTGGTGTGTTTTAGGATTTCTTGTTGGATGGTAGGGATGTTTTCGGATGTGTGTAGGGATTCCGTGGTAGTTCTGAGAGTGGCGTTTAGGGCTAGCCGGAGGGACTTGTTTTGGATTATTTGGAGGGTGTTGATGTTGGTTTTGTAGGTATTACTGAAGATGGGACGGGCGTACGGGATTAGTAGTTTGATGTAGGATTTGTAGAGAAGGAGTTTTAGGTTTCGAGTGAGAGGGCTGTATCTGTTCGGGGGGGAATATAGGGCGCTGAGTCGGGCTTTGGATTTTTGTTGGATTGATCGGATGTGTGGAGTGTAGGAAGAGCTTCTTGTCTAGGATGAGGTCGAGGTATTTTGTTTGGTTGGTAACTGTGAGCGGTTGGTTGTTGAACTTTGGAGGAGAGTGAAGGAGGAAGTTGAGTTTGTGGGTGAAGTAGGTGATGTTGGTTTTCTTGATGTTGATCTTGATCTTCCATTTGAGGTAGTAGGATTGGAGTTTGGTTTGTGTTGTGTGTTTTGTGTTTACCGTTGATGTTTTCTTGTTGGCCTGGATCCTGTCGCGACGCGACCCTTGTAGTTCGCGGCATGGTCCCGTTGGCGCACTTTGCTGACGTGATCCTGGGCTTCTTGCAGGTCTCCGTTAGGTGGTTCTTCCCGCATTAGAGGCACCTCTCCTTCTTGCTGCAGTACAGGCTTCCGCGCCCGTACTCCTGACCTATCTGACACTACGTGTACTGGTCCCCCTTTATGTAGTGCTGATGGCGTATCGGCACTTTGTCGACGTACTTCACCTTGTGGACTTCATCCCTCTTCTGGTCCTTGTTGAACTCGAGCAAGAACGAACGGGCGTATTCGCTCTTGAGCTCTAGTTTGATGCATTTCTGGACGTTGAAGTTGATGTTCTCCTTGAAAATCCTTCGATTCTATTAGAACTAGAATCCAAAAATCGATATTAGGTCGGCCGCCGAAGTGGGGCGAAGAGAGACTTGCGCACGGCGCCTGCGCTGCTCACACGCCCGGTAGCGTAATAGTAAATTGAAATAAATTCCAAAACACAATTGACATTCGCGAAATTGTAAATTGACGGCAAAGTGACAATTTTAAAAACAAGAAATAATTTTAGTTTGCCTGTTTATTCAATAACCGGTTTAAAAATTAAATAACCTTTTTCCTAAATGCTGACATCTATTATTAGAACTAGAATCAAAAAATCGATAACGGCTCGGCCGCCGAAGTGGGGGCCGAAGAGAGACTTGCGCGCGACGACTGCGCTTCCCACGCGCCCGGTAGCGTGTAATAAATTGAAATAAATTCCAAAACGCAAATGACATTCCCGAAATTGTGAATTGACGGCAAGTTGACAATTTTAAAAATGAGAAATAATTTTAGTTTGCCTGCTTATTCAACAACCGGTTTAAAAATTAAATAAATAATCTTTTTCCTAAATGCTGACATCTATTCTTAGAACTAGAATCAAAAAATCCACAACGGCTCGGCCGCCGAAGTGGGGGCCGAAGAGACTTGCGCGCGCCGCCTGCTTCTCAGGCGCCCGGTAGCGTAATAAATTGAAATAAATTCCAAAACGCAAATGACATTCGCGAAATTGTGAATTGACGGCAAGTTGACAATTTTAAAAATGAGAAATAATTTTAGTTTGCCTGCTTATTCAATAACCGGTTTAAAAATTAAATAAATAATCTTTTTCCTAAATGCTGACATCTATTATTAGAACTAGAATCAAAAAATCGACAACGGCTCGGCCGCCGAAGTGGGGGCCGAAGAGACTTGCGCGCGCAGCCTGCTTCTCACGCGTCCGGTAGCGTAATACATTGAAATAAATTCCAAAACGCAATTGACTCTCGCGAAATTGTGAATTGACGGCAAATCGACAATTTTAAAAATAAGAAATAATTTTAATTTGTCGGTTTATTCAATAACCGGTTTAAAAATTAAATAACCTTTTTCCTAAATGATGACATCTATTATTAGAACTAGAATCAAAAAATCGATATTAGGTCGGCCGCCGAAGTGTGGCGAAGGGAGACTTGCGCGCGACCCCCTGCGATTCTAACACACGCCCGGCAGCGTAATAATTTGAAAGGAAACTCGAAATGTCATTAATATTTAGGCAATTACGCATTGACGGCAAATTGGCAACAATTTTAAAAATAAGAAATCCCTACTTCGTATTTATTCAATAACCAGTTTCAAAATAAAATATTTTTTTCCGACATGCTGAAATATATTAAGAACTAGAAACAAAAAGTCAAATCGGGGACGGCCGCCGAAGTGGGCCGAAGAGAGACCTGCGCGCGACACCCTGCGACTCTAACACGCACCGGGTAGCATAATAATTTGAAATAAAACTGGAAATGCCATTAATATTTGGGCAATTACTAATTAAGGGCAAATGTGCAACAATTTTAAAAATAAGAAATCCCTGCTTCGTATTTATTCAATAACCAGTTTCAAAATAAAATATCTTTTTCCGACATGCTGAAATATATTAAGAACTAGAAACAAAAAATCAAATCTGGGACGGCCGCCAAATGGAGTCAAAGTGGGCCGAAGAGAGACCTGCGCGCGACCCCTTGCTATTCACACCCGCCGGGTAGGGTAAGAATTTGAAATAAAATCCGAAATGCCATTAATGTTGGCGAAATTATGAATTGACGCCAAATTGGCAATTTTAAAAACGAAAAGTCCTTACTTTGTATTTATTTAAACCAGTTTCAAAATGAAATGTTGATAAAACGTCAATTTGTTTTTTATTTCAATTAAATAGGCGCGGAAACGACATCGATCGTAATTGGATGCCCGTAGCAAGTATCTTGATGCGCTTGCGCGGTCGGTTGTGTTATTATGCTGTTTTTCTCATTTAATACTTTTCTGAAAAATGCTTTGCCACCGAAATTATTTTAAATAAATACGAGGAGCAGTCTCTTTTGATTTTTAGAAATTTCTAACTTTTCCTAGTAAGTTCGAAAATTCGTTTTTCCGCGTAAGCGGGCAAATATTGATAGAACGTCGATTTCTATTTTATTTGAATAGGCGCGGCAGGAACATCGACCGTCGTTCGATCCCCGTAGCAGGCCGTGGCGGGCATCTCGACGCGCGTGGGAGATCGGCCGCTGTCTTACGAGGCTATTTACATATGTCATTTAATACTTTTCCGAAACTAGTAGATTCGGATATGGGTGATAAAGCGAGATGCGCAGCAGCTCGTTTTATTGATGAAAACCTAAATGCCAACAATTATTTGTCAGTTTTAACAATTAATAAAGGTTAAATCGTTAAAGGTTTTTCATTACATATTGCTAGTTAACTGTCAATGGTTTTTAATTGTATTTTAATTCACGTTCAGAGATGATTGTCATTTCTTAACTACCAATTTTGACAGTTAATGAAAAGTGATAATTACTTTTAATTCGCATTTAAAGTACGTTTTTAGTTGCTTGTTTTCAGTGGTTAAAATATGTCTGTATGCACAAGTGCGTTACAGTATGTCTATGCACAAGTGCGTTAAAATAAAACATAACCAAACAAACTAGTCTTAACAACGATCACGGCAATCTGATATAACTTTTAGCAAGTCAGCTATTAAATTCGAATTAAAAATAAAATATTGTATAGGTACAACGCGGGATTAAATTGAATTTTATCCCCTCGGGAGATTAAGTTCGTCGCCTATCGGACTCGGGAGTTAATATTTAGCCCTCGCGGATAAAACTTATAATAGCATGAGTGCTAGTTTACAGATTATTTTCAAATTGCCGCACAATTTCGTCATGAAAGTAAAATGTTCGAACAGAAAGATTGGCTTCTGAATCTTATTTTTGGATCATGAATTGACCAGTACATTTAGCATCGTTGGTCCAACCTTGAAAACCATGTATGACAGGAAATGTGACATCTAGGGTATCGCTCTATATGTATAAATTTGCCTTGCTTCATTAGCATCACCGTCAACTGATCCGTAGGCAAGATGCATAGCTGCTAATTCAATATTTATAAACTGATGCGTGTTTTATTATAGTACAATACTAATTGATCTGACAATGGTTAGTTTGTTACCGACATGAAAAATAACAAAATTAAAGAAACATTGTTATTATTGGTACAAGAAGTTTGTTATTGAAAGATGTTTAATTAAGCGTTCTCTGTCACTTCTGAAAATTAGGAATACTTAGTGTGTGATACCCTGTATATATTTTGCATTTGAAACATTTTTTGTATTCCCGTAAATAATTTTTTTCTATATAGAACAAAGCAAATTATTAATACCTATTATACATCATTTTAAAGTGAATATATCAACGCACTGTTTCAAAGGCGTTTTAAAATCGTGCATATTGAAACTGCTTACCGATGTTGTGTAGTTCCTGGTGGACTCATTCAGGCTAGAATAGTCTGGGGTTTGCAGCATTCCAGGGACCTTACGCACGACAAACATCCCCAAATGAAAAGGACCATTTCAATACCATTGGAAAAACTGACGTACAATCGCTGGTTTGCAAACACTGCATTACATTAGATTAGCATGTATTTGTAAACAATTATGCCCTGAATCCAGCAACAGTTTGGCGTGCGATTTATCCTTTTATATTTGTCAATTTATCCTTTTCTCTGCAACGATAAACTAATTAGCATTTATATTTTTAAAGTTATTTTTAGTCTTACACGATATAAATTGTTGCGTTCCACACCTTGAACAGGTTCTCATATAATCTGTAGTTGTTTGAAAGCTTTGCCACTTACGACGAAGTACTCTGGCTCGTTCGGGCACTGGATCAGGTCCATGTTACACATGTAGGGTTCTATCGTCTTGACGTCGAGGCTGGCCACTCGAAGAAAAACGGCTCAAAATGGTTCTTATATAATATGATCGAGACGAGCGAACACTGTCGGCAATATCCCAAGGTTCTAATTCAGGTTACACAGGTTTTTCGTGAACGGCAGTTGCTCGACAACCGTTTGTTTGCATGTTGGTTTCAGGCCCCATGTACAGGTTCTGACGAGCGGTTTAAGCACATAGCGAACGTGGGCGCTGGGTTGCTGAACCACCCCGGTTGTAGAACAAAATTGGCTAAAAACACAGATTTTCGCTGTGTCATTTGAATATAACCTAACTTTTTCCAGTTGAATACAAAGATTTTCAGACCATTTAACAGTCTGAAAATCAACTATTTCCCTTACCATCCTGTGTTGTTTAGGGTTCTGTGGTTTATTCACAGCTTTTTCCAAATTAAATCGCTTGTTTTAATAGAAAATAAGCTGAAGAAACGCAAATACTACTTACCTTCTTATCTAATATGATCGAGACGATCAAACACTTTCGGCAATATCCAAAGGTTCTATTTCAGCTTATACAGGATTTTCCTGAACGGCAGCTGCTCGATAATCGTTTGCATGTTAGTTTCAGGCCCCAGTTTGTACAGGTTCTGCCGATTGGTTTAAGCACATCGAGAACGTGGGAGCTGGGTTGCTGAACCACCCTGGTTGTAGAACAAAATTGGCTAAAAACAGATTTTGGTTGTGCCATTTGAATATAACCTAACTTTTTCCAGTAGAATACAGAGAATTGTCTGAAAATCAACTATTTCTCTTACCGCCCTGTGTCGTTTAGGGTTCTGTGGTTTATTCACAGCTTTTTCCAAAATAAATCGCTTGTTTTAGTAGAAAATAAACTGAAGAAACTCAAATAACGCTTACAAGTTAAAATGGCAGTTCAACAACAAGTGATGTCGGTAAGACAGTTTGTAAATAGCAGTTCGCTATTTGCAAGACTCGTAAGTCTTGAAAAAAGTTTATACTGAAACATGTCGACTAATAATAGTAAACAAATGTTCGTCAAGCAGACCAGATTTATAATTTGAGAATACCCGAATAAATGCGATTTTTTTTTAATGTGCATTCGTGCAAAAAGGACTGTTTTTACGTGTGTTCGCGAAGAAATGTTTTGTCGGAAACGAAAGGGACGCCTGATATAGCATCTCAAAACATCGCGGTGCGCACACTCCGTTACTGTTAAAAAAATAGAAAAGGAACGTTGAATCGGAGCAAGTAAACAGCACGGCTTCCCCCCTCCTTCGTTCCTCGCACGTATTCCTACACATAACACAATCGTACCATATATTTTAAGATTTTAACATTGAAGGCGGCAAGATCCTTTAATTATCTGCAAGGTTGCCTTCTGTTTTTATTGTAACAATAGTAAAACTATTGTCTTACGAGGAGCGCCTGTCTCTTTCATGTGTGACGTTCATAACTCTTTGGCATGGAACTGCGATATATTTCTTGATTCTCTATCTAAAAAAACTACCGTAAAAGCGACCGCTGCTATGTTCCATCATAATGTTACCGCAACTCTTTTGGGAGTATTTAACATTTCTAAAGTTTAAATTTAAAATTTTTAGATTTATTTTTAATATTACTATAGTTTAAAGTTTTTAGCTTTGTTTTAATATTACTAAAGTTTATGGATCAATTGTTTTTTTGTAGTTTTAGTTTTACGTTGTTATGAAATAAATTTTTCCTGTAATTGGGTGGAATACCTGTTGAAAATACACATTATTATTATTATTTATAGCCTATACTTGTAAATACAAATGTGTATAATGCACTTAGAACAAAACCTACAGAAACTTTTCTTTTTCCCAAATCTTCAGTAAAAATTTGACAAAAAGTCTATTTGTTTTTAATTCTTCAGTCAATATTCTCACGGTAAAGTTTCCGTCAACAACAATGATTCAATCGACAGAAATGTGTCAATTCTACCAATTCACACGATATTTATGTTTTTACGACATCCACATAATTCGGGTCTGTGTTTTTCCGACAATAGACGAGAATTTTATGGACCTTTGTCGTCTTGCTGTTGTGTATACAAACCCAAACGTTTACTTATGCCTTTTATTTTAATTCATTTTGACCAGTTTTAAGTCAGCCGTTCTAGGGGTTGTGAGCTGAAAAGTTCTCTTTACGGCAGACGAAAATCGTTTAAAATCGTGTTTTTTGTGAGCTTTTGTACTCTTCTGGTTTTTCGATTCCTATTAATATAAACTATATAGTGCTTTGTGCTTTTTATTTCCACAACAAACGTCGAAGCAACTGAATCGTAAGTTTACTTCAAGCATAAGGTGTAAAGTACCATAGGGTACTAAGGTTAAATACGTATCCCTTGTAAAACAGCATGTGAATTTGTAGGTTCAAAGCGTGCCGTTGGCCGCCATATCTATCCAGGTGCATATAACCGGGCGTACTGTGGTGGATTGGAGCTTGTTTTGCAGAAAAGTCCTGCTCGCAGCTTTTATGTCCAACCAAGTCAAACTTGGCGGACCGGACAAAACCGTAGAAATTGACGAATCGAAGTTGGGCAAAAGGAAGTATCACCGTGGAAGAAGAGTGGAGGGCCAGTGGGTCTTTCATGGGTACGAACAAGGCACTGGTTGCGTCTCTATGGTGACCGTCGAACGTCGGGACACAGAGACCCCCTTCTGCCCATTATACAGCAATGAGTACAAGCAGGGACAACAATCATATCCGACAAATGGAAGGTGTACGAGTGCTTCGAAAAGCATGGGACCGCCATCTCGACGTAAGTTTAAAAACATTTCTTTACCCCTTCACCCTTCATCACGAAGGATTTTACACCACTTCACTTGTACTTTACACAGGATATTTCAAAACGTTCCATCATATTGTCATATAGGTAAACCACTCCCAGTCCTTTGTGGACCCTGTAACTGGTGCGTACACCAATAGTATAGAATCCACTTGGTCGGCAGTAAAATTGACAATAACGTCGCGGGGATGTACCAAGGGCAACATCCCCGGCAATTTGGCCCGTTAAATGTTCTTTAAGAAGTGCTGTGACCAGCAGCTCGAGAGAACGTTGGAATTCTTTCGCTTGGGCGGTCAATTATACGACCCTTGTCGCCCAGAAGTCGAAAACAAGCCCCACGAAGACTTCAAGAGTGACGAGGACGGTGCTTCGACATATTTATTCTAAAGTGAAAGTTAAAATTGTTTATGTTTTTCCATTACTCTATTAGGACTACAAGCCACGTGTTATATTCATCGCAGGGTCACGGCACGGGCGCGCAACGTTCCCGGAATCCGCTGCGTAACCAACGCTCACGAAGTATACAATAAGGTACCGTTCTCGTCGTTTGCATATCAGAAATAATATACCACTTGCGATCAAGACGCTTTTCCAAAGGAAAACTGCTCTTTTTTACGTTGCCTTTTATTAAAAGAAGACAAGTCGCGACTTATGTAAACATTGTGTAAATAAGTATTTTTTTATTGCTGTTATGGTCATGCAGTGCGCGTGCTGCGACATCTCCTGCCGGCGGCCTGTTTTTAAAACATTTTTTCTTGTGTCCCTAGCGTTTCCCATGAAAAATGTTTACAGGAACACAAGTAAATACACCGTAAAATGAATAATAACACTTTTGTAAAATGTTTTGTCTAAACTAGCTCGAAATCCCTCTTTGTCTTGTGATTGTAAATTCAAAAAATACTGCAGCGGCAATAGGAATACGTGGAAGGAAGGAAAGATGGGGAGAGCCGTACTACCTACTTGCTCCGAATCAGCGTTCCTTATCTATTTTTTTGAAGGTAACGGAGTGCGTGTACCGTGACGTTTTGAGACGCTATATCTGGAGTCCCTTTCGTTTCCGACAAAACATTTCTTCGCGAACACACGTAAAAACAGTCCTTTTTACACGTATGCACATTTTCAAAAAAAAATCGCATTTATTCGGGTATTCTCAAATTAACCCAAATTGACTAAAAACAGATTTTCGCTGTGCCATTTGAATATAACCTAACTTTTTCCGGTTGAATACAGAGAATCGCCTGAAAATCGACTATTTCACTTACCATCCTGTGTCGTTTAGGGTTCTGTGGTTCATTTGTACCTTTTTCCAAATTCAATCGCTTGTTTTAATAGAGAATAAGCTGAAGAAACGCAAATACTGCTTACAAGTAACAATGACAGTTCAACAACAAGGGATGTCGGTAAAACAGTTTGCATTGTTCAAAATATACCTAACAATAAGAAGTAGATCTGTTATAATTTGTAATTATTTGCATTTTTCACTAGGGCAAGGTTGTTTTGATCCATAAAAATGTATTATTAACGAAAATAGCTTTTATATTATCTTAAATAATTAGAGAGCGAGCCCTATCAAATATTGTATCAAATATTTCATATGGTTCTCCCTATAATAACCCTATCAAATATTGCATACGTTTAACTTTTTTTTTCCTTGCTTCGTCTAAATCGTAGTGAGTGCGATGTATCTTGTCTGCTTGACGAACATTTGTTTACTATTATTAGTCGACATGTTTCAGCATAAATTATTTTCAAGACTCACGAGTCTTGCAAATAGCGAACTGCCATTTGCAAACTGTTTTACCGACATCAGTTTGTTATTGAACTGCCATTTTCGCTTGTAAGCAGTATTTGCGTTTCTTCAGCTTATTTTCTATTAAAACAAGCGATTTAATTTGGAAAAATCTGTGAATAAACCACAGAACCCTAAACGACACAGGATGGTAAGGGAAATAGTTGATTTTCAAACGATTCTCTGTATCCAACTGGAAAAAGTTAGGTTATATTCAAATGGCACAGCCAAAATCTGTGTTTTTAGCCAATTTTGTTCTACAACCGGGGTTGTTCAGCAACCCAGCGCCCGATATGCTTAAACCACTCGGCAGAACCTGTACATGGGGCCTGAAACTAACATGCGAACGATTATCGGGCAGCTGCCGTTCAGGAAAAACCTGTATAAGCTGAAATAAAACCTTTGGATATTGCCGAAAATGTTTGATCGTCTTATGGACCTGATTCAGTGCCCGAATGAGCCAGAGGACTTCGTCGTAGGTGGCATAGCTTTCAAACAACTACAGATTATACGAGAACCTGTTCAAGGTGTGGAACGCAACAATTTGTATCGTGTAAGGCTAAAAATAATTTTAAAAATATAAATGCTAATTATTTTATCATTGCAGAGAAAAAGATAAATATAAAAGGATAAATCGCACGCCAAACTGTTGCTGGATTCAGGGCATCATCGTTTACAAATGTATGTTAATTTAGTGTACATGCAATATTTACAAACCAGCAATTGTGCGTCAGTTTTTCCAATGGTATTGAAATGGTCCTTTTCATTTGGCGATATTTGTCGTTCTTAACGCCCCCAGAATAGTGCAAACCCCAGACTATTTTAGCCTAAATGAGTCCACCACGAACTGCACAACATCGGTAAGCAGTTTTAATATGCACGATTTTAAAACGCGTTTGAAAAGATGCGTTGATATATTCACTTTAAAATGATGTATAATACAGTCGAGTCGCGATAACTCAAAGTCGAAGGGACCGGCTAAATACCTTCAAGTTATCGGAAGTTCGAGTTATCGGAAATCGCCACCTCCTCCCTTCCCAAGCAAAACTTTCATTATCAAAAATAGTGTATGATCGATATAGTACTTTAAGGTGACGTCTTTCTTCTTACATTGCGGATTCAGTTCAATTTCATTGATTAGTTTAGCTTTTTGGGTCAAACTAAGCGTATTTAAGTTCCGTTTTAACATTATTTAAAGCGAATGTAAACCAACACCACAAACTCATACTTCAAATATGGAATGGAATGACTAAGCACTTCGTGCACGTGCGTATACTTCCCCCCACCTCCCCAATCAGAATCAGTCCGCAGAGAGGGGGTTTCCGCGCCCGCGGACTGGGAGAAAGACACAATGCAAATGGGTTTTTCTCATCTGAATGATAAGGAATGCGATCGATAACTTAGACTTAAAAGGTGTTACTTCGGGATATGGAGATAGTTTTGCATTGAAAAATATTAAATTGTTTTGGGACTTCATGAAAACTTCGAGGTAAACTAAAATTCGACTTATGAGGGTTCGAGTTATCGCGACTCGACTATGTGTATTAATAATTTGCTTTGTTTTAATACAAAAATGTTTCAAATGCAAAATATATACAGGGTATCACACACTAACTATTCCTAATTTTCAGAAGTGACAGAGAACACTTAATTAAACATCTTTCAATAACAAACTTTTTGTACCAATAATAATGATAATGTTTCCTTAATTTTGTTATTTTTCATTTCAGTAACAAACTAACCATTGTCAGATCATTTAGTATTGTACTATAATAAAACATGCATCAGTTTATAAATATTGAACTAGCAGCTATGCATCTTGCCTATGGATCAGTGGACGGTAATGCTAATGAAGCAAGGCAAATTTATATAGAGCGATACCCTCGACATCACATTTCCTGTCCTACATGGTTTTCAAGGTTGGACCAGCGATGCTAAATGTATTGATCAATTCATAATCAAAAAATGAGATTCAGAAGCCAATCGTTCTGCCCAAACATTTCCCTTTCAGGATGAAATTCTACAGCAATTTGAAAATAATCTGTAAACTAGCACTCTTTTAATATTCTCAGAATAGCACGTTCTGAGAATATTAAAAAAGTATGAAAAGCGCCCGTTTCATATTCAAAAATGTACACGATAATTCCAGCTGATTATCTTAGTTCAGTTGACGAACCAAGATTACCTAGGAATGTATTATGGACAGACGAGGGCTGTTTTTCAAAACACGGCTTTTTTCGCGGAGCGAAAAAATCCTTACACTGTTAAGAGCTCTTGTTATTAATGGAAGTTTTCAGTTAATATTTGGGCTGGTTTGATAACTACACCAACACATTTTGCATTAAATTGTCGTAATTATCTAAATGCACAATTTCCAAATAAGTGATAAATCACTAGTTTATGGGACACCTGTCGATGCAGAAGAGGAGAGTTAGCAGCTCGCATTCTTCTGGCGTTTGATGATATTCGTGAATCAAAGAATTCGTCGGTCACTCACACGGCGATATACCTTGGGTATTGAAAATGGTGATCGCAACTTTGAACAATTTCTATAAGTTTAGTGCAGTACCATTTTCTTAATAATAAAATGACTTTCCACATTTGAGATAATTTCAAAATTGATACATACTTAATATGCTCTCTTTTTAATGATGCAGAATACCGATCAATGATTTTCCTTGTTTTATATTAAATACCGCATATAAATGATTCATACAATTTTTCGATAACTTGTATCTTAAATTTACTTTAAATAATAGATTGAAATCTCCTCTTTAAAACAGCATATAAATCATTTATACTTTATTTAATAATAAATTCAATGGTCGGTAAAACAAGCATCAAATATATACATTTTTTGGTTTTGGTGTAGTGGTAGCATTGTTAATAAGCCAAAGGTTCTAAACTTCACAACTCTTGGTTATCGAAGTTTTAAAAATTCATATTTGCTATGTTAATTAAAATAAAAAGATGCAGTTTCCTTGCAATAATGGATTTAAATCTTCTCTTGAAAACTATGTACAAATCATTTATATTTTATTCAACAGAATTTTGAATAAAAATAAACAGGTAACATGTACAGTTTTCCGATAATATAAGCATTAGTAGTTGTGGAGTTTTAAAAATTCATTTCTGTATCAATTGAAATAGAACGATAAAATTTCTTTTACATATATAGATTGAAATCTCTGCTTTAAACCAATGTAAAAATCACTTACACTTTATTTAATAGAATTTTGAATTAAAACTAAAAAACATTGTGCAGATAAGGAGCCTGAGCAATCAGGTCAAGCAGATACATGACAAGCTGGCCGAGCAGATCACCTACAATTTTGAGGGATCATTCCTGGGGAGCACCGAAATCAACCATCCGAACAAGCAACTGGCGTAGGCATGTCTGGTCATTTTGATTTTGGAGTTGCACATCAAAAGGAACTTTCAACTGACACCTGCTTAAGTTCGAGGAGTAACTGAATAATTTTCAAAATAAACCGAACACCTGGTATATACGAAAACAGTTTCAAATTGTCAAAAAATTTTGTATGTTGCAACTTTTATTTGAAGCATTTTTTTCTAAGATGAACAGTAACAGTTCTAAAAAAAATTTCCATTCGGACCAGTTATCTTTTTTCAAAAACGTGCAATCACGCCTGTAACATGTAATAACGGTGTGGCTTGGAGCTAATGTATACTAATTAAACTGGCCCTTAAATCTTATAGAAAAGATTTTTAATACCTTTCACACATTTCTATTGGGTTGTCCGGAAAGTTCGTGCCGATTTTTGATAGATTGTGTAAGGTTAGGCCTGAATATATCAGAACGATTGAAAACATATTGGAAAAAAAATTTGGTTTCGATACGTTAATTGTTTTCAGTTTTATACGCCTTTGAATATGGAAGAAAACAAAGTGTGTTTTAGGCAATGAAAATGTTTCTTTTACCGGAGAGGCAAAAATGCTACACAAGCTGCAAACAAGATATGTGCTGCTTATGGCAAAGGTACTGTAGCCGATAGAACTGTGCAGAAGTGCTTTGGTAGGTTTAAAGCTGGTGATTTCACCTTTAAAAATCAAAACTCCCGGAAAGTTCGTGCTGCAGAACTTTCTTCTCGTAATCACTTTTTTTTCTAAATATTCCTGAAGTACCCTCTGTTAGGATATGTAGCCATGTTATTTGTTTTCAATATTCAGACCAGTTGTTGCGCTGCCTACCAAAAATCGACACGAGCTTTCCGGGAATTTTTGATTTTTAAGGGTAAAATGACCAGCTTTAAACCTACCAAACCACTTCGGCACAGTTCTCTCAGCTGCAGTACCTTCGCCATAAGCAGCGCATATAATGTTTGCCGCTTGTGTGGCATTTTTCCCTGAAAATGCCCCTAAAATTTTCCCTAAAATGCACTTTGTTTTCTTCCATGTGCAAAAGCGCATAAATCTGTCAAAAATTAACGTATCATAACCAAATTTTTTTCATAATATGCCTGAAATACTGCCTGTTACGATATGTAGGCACGTAATTTGTTTTCAATATTCAGACCAGTTTTTGCGCTACCTACCAAAAATCGGCACGAACTTTCCCGGCGTTCTTGATTTCTAAAGGAGAAATCACCAGCTTTAAACCTAGCAAAGCACTTCCGCACAGTACTATCAGCTACAGTACCTTCGCCATAAGCAGCGCATATCTTGTTTGCTGCTTGTGTGGCATTTTTGCTTCTCTGGCAAAAGAAACACTTTCAATGCCTAAAATGCACTTTGTTTTCTTCTAGATTCAAAGTCGTATAAAACTGACAAGAATTAACGTATCGTAACCAAATTTTTTTCACAATATGCCTGAAGTACGGTCTTTTAAGATATAAATGCATGTCATTTGTTTTCAATGGTTCTGATATATTCAGGCCTAACCTTACGCGATCTACCAAAAATCGGCACGAACTTTCCGGAAAACCCAATAGATAAGAATTTTTCAATCTAGGATCTTGAAATCTATACACATTTCTATTTAAAAGTCGACAAAAAATTGAATTTTAAGTTTAGGAGTGGACAATTTTGTAATTCTTTAAAAGAAGCATTACAGAAAATCGTGGTATGAAAAGATTTTTAATATATTTCGCACATATCAAGATGAAAATTTTTCACTTCAGGATTTTGAAATTTCTACACATTTTTATTTAAAATTCGACGAAAAATTAAACTTTTGAGTTTGGGGGTGGCAATTTTGTAATTCTTTAAAAGAAGCATTACAGAAAATCGTGGTAATAATAATATATTTATTGTTCACGTAAGCCACTCTTTGTGGATGTGAAGAGGAGGCAGACCATTTTTAAGCTTTATTAAGGCAAAATAGCATTTATTCAACTTGCAACATATATCATCCACATGTTCCTCGAAATTCAGGTTCTCACCTATGTGAACTCCCAAAAATGTTGCCCCCGACATGAGGTCCAAGTCTAGTTTTCTTGCCAAAGGAAAAGATCGTCGACTATGAAAGTTGATGCAGACCGTCTTATTCAGATTCGACGTAATTCGATTTTCATTGCACCAGTCTTTAAAATTTTTCACCGCTTGAGCAAATAAAAATAATTTTATAAAGTAAAATTAAAACTAAAATAATCTTAACGGATGGATTGACTCACCATCGAATTTAGCAACTTTGCCTCCATTTAACTGACCTTGCATCTCTTATAGTAAGCGAGTTCGCCATGTTGGAACTTGAATTTCAATCACCCTGTATATGTTAACTTCATCTTCATTATTGTTATCTATTTGGAAATTTTAACTATTGATTAATAATAGTCACAGTAACTAACTTATTGTTAATTATTTTGTAATTATTAACTCAAAACTTAATGTGAATTTAATAAAATACAGTTTTTTAAATACCGATAGGATAGTGAAAAGTCAACAACCGAAATCGGTCCAACATATAATACTAAAATGCAATACTACTCAAAACAAACGTCTTAAGACCGGAGAACGCATTTATTGCAATTGTTTTTTCATTTACTTTTTAAATACGTATCGGAGCAAACGACGTGCCGGGCAATCCCGAAACTTAGAAGACCACTAGCAGGGCGAACACGCCGCAGACCAAGGCGCAGGGGTACGCGATAAGAGGCCTCTGCTCCTTATCGCCGGACATGGCCACGAACAGTCTGGACGCGGACAGACTGGACCAGATCACGGACAGTATGGCCACCGCGATGCCCGACGGCCCGTGCAGCGTAAAGAATATTCCCACGAGGCTGAGGATGACGATCGGCAGCAAGCAGTAGCCGAGGATGCTCGCGACGCTCGTCAACGTAAAAACCTCGGTCGTAGACGTCATCAACGTTAGCAGGCAGTACATCAGGATGCACGAGACGACGGAGAGTCCGTAGATGTATCCGAACGGGGCCCTGTTGCCCGCCAAAAACAGGCAAACCGCCAGGGCCAAGCAGAAGGCCAACGGTCCCGCCAGGTCCGTGTCCTTGGCTAAAAACTCTGAATCGTCCGCCAAGCTGTGGCTCCTGAACGGATTTAACACGGCCAACGTCTTTTCGATGATCCTATCCGGGTAGATTTCCAATTCTTCCAGTAGGGGCGATTCGTCATACTCGATCGGTTCGGCGTCGTTCGTCTTGGAATAGTCCGGAACCAGCATGTCCGGGTACTGGCTTTGGGACGGGTAGAACGCGTCGCCCGGTCCGTCGCTGAACGTTTGAAAATCTTTAAGAGCGTAAAAAATTAAACGACGTCGTCGAAAAAGGGCACATTAAGGGGCGCGTAACCGTACCTAATTGTTGCGCTTGCAAGTTCGCGTACTCCCGGTTGTTGTCGTAGTAGTTTCCCTGCATATTCGGATCGTCAGGGGTCCAAAACGTATCGTTGGCGTAACCGGACATTACCCTACCGTAGTCGGTGGTCGGCTAAATAACGTGGAATTTTAATAATTTCTTCGATTGACGAGCGTATCGAGTCGACGTTATTGACGTATTTACACCCGACGCGATTTCGCGTTTGTAACCGAAAGCAGTGACTTTTCTAGTTGCGTCGTTGTCGGACGTGATGAGCAACGAAGATTTAAAACGATATCGACATACTAAACTGCAAAGAATTGTTTAATCCGAATTGATTTAATAGTATACTCGCAAAAGCAATCGCAGATACCTAAATATATTTAGCGCGTGTAAGTACGTACATATTATATACATATATATCGATAAGAGTACGCGTTAAAGGTTTAGTTTAAATAAATCTAGGAGTTTTATTAATATTATCGCCAAGCGAGACGTCAACGGCGATTTATAAAATTTTAAAGGCGTATCGTAGGTGCTAGGTGGGCCAATTTCGAAAGTGAAAACTAACGTTACATCTGTCAAATTCGCAATAATGATGGCACCAACGACACTGGTGACCAACACTACACACCAAAATCACTTAAATTTATAACTAACATAAGTATGTACTACGCGCACGGACATCCAAACAAACTAACCTAAAAAGTGACAATAGCGTTTATAGCGGCAAAATATGGTAAGCTTTTCTCTCCCTTTCCTACTAAGTACTCGTCCGATTAGTGGCAGAAAACGAAGACTCGTTTTAGTATTCCTTACTGCACAAGAAAGACAACGCTCACGACGAGAGCATATGGAGTTGCGCGTGGGGCCGGTTTCAAAAAGAAAAGAAGGACCCGAAGGACGGAGAGGGCGAAAACTCCAGAGATTCGACTTCTTCGGAAGACGCCCCCGTCGATTATTTAATAACGGGCGGACTGGACGACTTGGTGAAGGTGTGGGAATTGAAGAACGATAAGGTGGAATTAAAACATCAGCTTGAGGGGCACTCCCTGGGAGTCGTGTCTGTCGCGGTTAGCAACGACGGAAGGAGTAAGACTAGGGTTAGTTAACTTCTCGGACCGTTTTGCGAACGTCGGTTTTCAGTGTGCGCTTCGAGCTCGCTAGATTCAAGCATGAGAATTTGGGATCTGAAAAGTGGCGAGAAGACTTCTTCTATAGAGGTGGGGCCCGTCGATCTGTGGACCGTCGCGTTTAGCCCCGACGATAAGTATATAATTTCGGGGTCGCACAGCGGGAAGATTACAATGTATAGTGTTGAGACCGCGAAAGCCGAGCAGACTTTGGATACGAGGGGCAAATTTACGTTGAGCATAGCTTACGTAAGTGTATTTCAAATTTCATATATTATTATGTATATTATGTATATTTTATTATTTGATTGTTATACTATATACTTGACCTAACAATAACTCCCTTTGCGCTCGAATTGCGACTTCATCGCAGTTGCTTTCCAAATACGGTCCGACTCCTCTAGCTCGTACTCGCTTAACTCGAAATCCTCTCTAACTAGAAATATTTTTTCGTCCTAAGCTTTACTATCCAGTTTTTTCTGTAACTCGAACTTCCCTTCACTGGGATTTTTGATAGTTCAAGTTTTGGGAGTTCTACTGTAAACTATTCTCAATAAAACTGACCTCAACCTTTTGTAAAGGGTAAAAGTGTTTTCCCCTGGGCAATTGCAAAATAACGAAAGGACCCCGCACTAACTATTAGGGCATTCAAAAAGTAAGTTACACCAGGCATTCAAAAAGTAAGTTATGCACCTCCTCCACAGATGGCAGCAGATCGAAACAAAAAACTATCGACGGATATTTCTCGGATCTTTTTAATTGGGGTCGAGATGGACCGTCGAATTCACAAATTTGTTATCGGACTAC
>JAWQRM010000488.1:0-22168 GCA_033557675.1 Coptodactyla brooksi | reverse complement strand
GATTAAAACAATACATACAAACTAATTATTATATAATCTGATCACAATAAGAATTTCGTAAGAATTGTACAATAAGCATGCAAGGTACTGTATCTCGGAAATTAGTCATCGCAAAATTTCGGGGCGAAATTTCGAGAAACACCGCATTTTTAAATTCAAAATGGAAGTTACGCCCCCTAGCGGCCATTTTAGCAACCTGAAAATAATTTCCTCGATTTTCTTTTGGCCACTTTAGTTGTAAATATTTTTACCGCAAATCTCTACAATGAGTAATTTCCGAGATACAGTACCTTATTTGGACACCTGTACATACGGTTGAGGTAGTTAACCCAAAAATTTGTTGATTTTTTGACAACTTTTTGTAACAAAATATATTTTTGTAATCTACATAAAAATTTTCGACTGTGAATATTATGATTTGAAAATGAAATCATATACTAAAACACTTGACCTTGAAACATTAAAATGGCCTCTAATATTCATTAAAAACTAAAGCGGTCGTGTAGCTCACTGCAAAGGCTGTGTGACACCGGAAACTTACGGACATACCCGTCCCATAACTTGATTATATAAAGGATAATACCACTACAATTTACTATCGACAAGCAATGCAGATTTTTGTTTGAAGTACAAGTTTATAATTATACTTTGCCTGTATTTCAATTATAATAATTGTTATCAACTTGCATTTTTCATTCTTTCAATACGTAGTAATATTTTTTTCGCAATATTCGTTGCGTAAGGTTTAAAGAAACTAATTTACAGTTACCTGTACATATGCAATAACCACAACCAGACAACTAATTCGGCGCTCGTCTAGTAGATGGCGTTACATTAATTTAAATGAATATTTTAGTTGTTTTTGTGAATATATTTCAACTTTTCTGCTATTATCAAGGTTCAGAATATTTTCCAATGAAGAATATAGTTGGTTTAATTTTGTTTTCAAATATAAGAAGTTTCTAAGTATACTTTAAAGCACCTACATTACAGTTATCTGTACGTAAGTTACAACCGCAAATTCATGACTAATTCAACAATCGTTTAATAGATGGCACTGCATCCATTTACAGGAATACTTGCAATAAAAAAATTTAATAATCCACTTTTGACGATTTACACTTTCAATAAATTGAATTGGAGTGAATAGATGCACTAGATGTATTGTTTTCTTCTTCGATAGCAGTTTTTAATGAGTATTAGAGACCATTTTAATGATATGTTTCAAAGTCAAATGTTTTAGTGTACTGATTTAATTTTCAAATAATAATATTCACAGTTGAGAGGCAATTAAAGATTCTTATCAAGCTTTAAATACCGATACACAAATAGTATATTATTCCATAAGTATTCCACATTTTAAGTTTCGCTTTTCGATTTAGATATAAGAAAGTAAGTTAAAAACGGTGACCTATTAGAAGAATACTGAGAATGGAAGAACATATTAAGTTGATTTATTGACGCATATGCTTATGAAGTAATATGACGCATATGCTTGCGAACTGTAGAGTGAATGCAAATACATTACGTACAGCCTCAGAGGACTGGAAGCGTTTGAAGGCCCTTGACCTACAGGGCATGCACCCCTAACTCCTGGACCCTTGCCCCGCGAATAAAAAACCGTACGCAATGTAAATGAGCTCGCGCATCGGCGTTAAATCCTAAAAAATATGAAACACCCAAACATTTTTGCTTTTAGAGAGTTTGTTAGAGCTCTGTGACTGGATGTTTATATTAGTAGAAGTGAGTAGAGGGTATAAAGCACAGAAAAAAAAACAACATGTACATTTGTCTTTATTTTGTTTGATACAAAACTTTTACAAAACGTGTTCAACAAGTAAATCAATGTCCGCGAAAGTCCACTTCGCAGAACCGTTTATGTACACGTTTAAACAACGATCCGGGTGTGAATTTACAAGTGAAAGTATTTACAATAAATATGTTACAGTTGAAAGACGAGGAACATGGTAGAAACGCAACGTGTCTAAGTAACTAAGTACCCTAAAAATAATAATACAATCGGAGATTTAAGATCATTATGTTTGTCATAAAGGTTTTTCGATAGGCCTCGGTGAAATTTATTTTTACTAAACGTTAAGTGGAAAACGATTAATCGCCGACGTCGCTATCTTTATCGCCGATAAGGTAGAGTATTTCGAAGGCGACGCCCAACAGAAAAGTGCCCAGGAGATCTCCCAACGCCGTCAGGTACGGTATCGCGGAGTTATCTGGATCAATCGCCGACTTCCACATCCACAGGATCATTACCTGAGCGATGTACAACAATAAAAATACTTGCAATAGAGCCGCTATTAAGTATATAAACATAAACGTGGGTGTAAACGAAGTGTGCCCCGCTTGTAAGTAACTAATGGTGTACGTAAATATTAAGTGTCCGGGGACGACCATCAACATTAACATCCGAGCGGTCGCGGCGTGGTTCGTCTCTTGGCTATCGAAAAACGTGGCGCAGGGACTCAGGCAAACCTTCATGCCGCCGGGAAGTATTCCCAAAGCGGACCGTTTGTGTAGTTCGGTCGATATCCGACTGGCTTGTACCGCGACCAAATTACCTCCGATCCCGTTAATGACTAGTTGAAATACTGCTATACCTTTGTATTGGGAAACGGTATAATCCAAAATTAAACCGCCTATACTACTTATGATCATCGCCGTTATAACAGGTGACCAACCGCTATCCAAGACCTCTTTACTATACTCGTTCTGACTGGCCAGGTATCCCCAAAGGGGCACGAAAACAATTGCGACTAGTATCACGACGATAGCCAACCACGGCATGGTATCGCGAGTTTTGTACAGCCCGGAAGCGAGCCAGGATAGTAAGGCTAAGGTCGTTAAGTCACCCAAACTGGCAGCTATGGGCGTCGCGACATTATCCGGATTTATGTGAAAGTGCTTCGAGAACAGGATGACACCGACCATAACCAGCCCAAGTATCAAACTGGCGGAGAAAGCCGTTCCGACACTGCTCGCGCATAAAATCAACGTGTGCTCCAAGTTGAACTCTCCCGAAGGCACCCATCCAAAAATCACGGCTGCTATCGATGCCAGAAAACCGACGACGATCGCCTGGCACTGGATCAAAGCCAAATTTCCGAAAATCAAACTAAACTGTTGCTGCTTCGTCTCCAAGTGGCCTAAATTCGCGTGTGTCGACAGTCTAGAGGCTAACGTCATTTCCAAGTTGCCTTTTAGGCCTAGGAGCGAAGGAACTAGGATGTACACCTCCGACACGTCCTGGTACACCGGCCAATGTTGTACCAAGTCGAGCAACAAACTCGCGGCGACCATCCCGAATCCCGCCAGGAGAAACGGGATGAACATTTGGACCGCCGTCGCGAGTATCGACTCCTTACTTTGCTGGAACGACACCTCGGGGTGTTCCTCATTGTGACTCGGTAGTAGAGAGCTACTGTCATTCGAAATCAGTTCAAATTCTTCCTAAAAACAAACAGATATGTACATAATATAAATGAAGTTAAATAAAAATAATAATAAAAAATAATGCGTTACCTCGCAACTCTCCATACTTCAAGCAATATACAACGGCGACACAAGTAAGTGGTTGCAATACGATATATTGACGTATCGAGTTTCAAAATTAACTAAGCGCAGAAAATCTCTACGTATTAGTGCTTAATATATTGATTTCAAACAGTAATAAATAACGAAAGCACCAACATATTATATAGTAATAATAAATAATTAAATATTCCCCATACCCCTACCCCTAAAATAATCATACACCTCAAATTAAAGCACCCGTCATCGTTTCAATTTAAAATTTCAATTCAAATTGTAATTGAAAAGGCGTCTAATAAATCCGAAAGTATTCTGGAATTCAATTAAGGTATCTATTAAATACAAAAAGAAAACGTAATGTCACATTCAAGGTATGGGGTTGGTCGCTAATAATTTGAATTCATTCTTTGCATCAGCAGTAGATGAGTTGGTCTCTAAAAACGCATCTACTGATGGTCCAGATGTTATAAGTATTCCATTACACTGTAAACCAATTTTCCTTTACCCCACTAGTTAAACAAATCTAGTTATGGATATGACGAAGTTCGAGTAATCGTAATAAAAAAGAGCATCACTACAATAGCCACACCGTTATGCACGATATTTAATAATTGTCTAAAACAAGGCATATTTCCAATGTCTCTAAAACATTCTACTATAGCTCCAGTATTAAAAAAAGGAAATCCTGCGGAAATCACTAACTATCGTCTGATTAGCCTACAGGGTATGGGCACAAATTTTATAAATGGTTGAAATTGATTCCTTTCGTTATATGTATTTACGTAACACTGCTACTTTTTCAATTTAAGACCTATTTTAGTTTTTATTTAAGATTAAAATTTAAATTAATTCAAACTTTCCGACCCCTATCCGAACGTTACCGATGACGGTGTGACGTCATAAGTTTTATTTACATTTTGTAACGTACGGACGATGCGTGTGTTTTTTTGGTGTTTTCGTGTGGTTTGGTTCGTTTTTGGTGTTTCTTTCTGCATTTATCCTGTCTGCTGCCGTATATTATTGCCAAATAGTCTGTTTAAATGTGTTTTTGGGGTTAATTTCGAGCCCCCATTACACGACCCAAAAGCAAAATCGGGACGCAAATAAAGATAGGTGTCAATTTTTTTTTTGCGATGTTCTACATTCCTACGAAATTTTATCAAAATCGGAGAGATATACTTCGGTAACTTTGCTTGTAAGTGCACTAACACAGTAAGTATTAATAAATAGTAACGTGATAGCCGGGTGATAAGAGCACCCGCCCTACCGTCCGAACTTTAATATTAAAAATTCTCGCTTACTTCTGCTAACAGCATTTGGACATGCGCGACGTGATACATAAATGGTACGTGAAATAATTCGCGTTTAATTAACTAACCCGTACTATACTTGATAACCTCCGAACAATATCGATACATGTATAGAAGAAAAAGAGAATGAACACGAGAGATAAGATTTTTTTGAGTGTTCCTATATTGAAATCAATCAAATTAATTGATACTTAATACTTACTAATTCCAACGGGGCATTCATGCTCAGGTTATGTTTCGAATCCTTACTTTTTCGATACCTCAGTTCATTTGTTTGATGCATTTTGACAAATATTCAGTTGTCTAGGCCTACTAAAACAAAACACTGTCCTAAAATGAAGAATACCAATTACGAAAAAAAAAGGACACTAATTAAAACAAAAAAAAAAACATGCATACTATTAGTAAATTTAACTCGCAACTAACCTGAAAAACATTTTTGGCAGTACCGTAGGTTACCAAACCATGCTCGTGTTAAATTCTGATATTTTCACGTATCGAATAGATCGTAACTATTTAGAAATGTACAATTTAATAAATACATATCTGACAGTTATCATCATGCACATTTCTAATCATTATCAATTTTAAAAAAACGACACGTTACTCAAATCGAATTCTGATATTGAAAAATAGAATTCGCAGAGGCTGACGTTTAAATGAAGATATTATTATTCGTTTTTCGATTTTAAAGTGAAAAAATAAATTAAAAATTAAATTTATTAAATTTGCTTTACTACGTGTGCGTCCGTATAAAGTTGCCTATCTACCAGGCGTCATTAATAACTTTTAGTTCAGTTGAAAATACACATCAAACTTAAAAAATTCACTCGTGTTAGTATTTAATAAAAAAATTAAAATTAATTGATAAAAAGGTATTCGATCATTTTTGTTATTTCAAAAAATAATTGATGGGTTAATTTTGACTTGAAGTCGGCAATACAGTAAACTACTTCAGAATCCTACATTTGCAATTTAACATTTCAAAGTGCCAGAAAAACGTTAAATATCCAACTAACCGCAAGGTAATTAATAAAATAAACAATTTGAATGAAATTTACCGTTAACCAAAATACTGGTGCCGATAATACAGTTCGTCACCTCGAAACGCGATCATATATCTTAAACCTGAATCGGTATGGAGGCGGAATATAAAATGTTTTCATATAATGTTAGAATAAGAATTCAAATGTTCATATTTTAATTCTTTTCTGCACTCCCGCGAAAAGGTAATTTAATGTATCACATCCAATTTCGTAATGCAGTATTTCAAAGGTAAAGACGCGCAAAAGCGATATTCCACAATAACCTAGTTATCGCGTGATATACGTTTTGAAATTTTATTTGTCGCTTTCGCAAACTTTAAAGCATACTAATTTTTGAAATTCCCCCACTTATTTTGGGGTACCGAAATAACGTTTTTAAACGTTATTTGTTAATTACGTGTTGCTAAATTACTTTTAACTTCCACAATGTTTATGCAACTTTCTGTCGGTAATACAGTTAGCTATCTCATAATCGCAGGTGTGCAATTTGACATCAGTACGGGCCGAAATATGATCTTAATAAATAATGTTAATTATTCAACGTACTATGACGTATATGTAATTAAAGACGAGTTAAAATTTACTGTTAAGTAAGCAATTGATGCCGATAATACAGTTAGTTACCTCGAGACGCGATCATAGATCTTAGGCCTGAATCGGTATGGAGGCGGAATGTATCTCTTAATTTAAGTTTAGTTTTACAATTATCTATATACAGTACGATCGAAAGTGAAGGTAACTATAGTTTATATTGTTGTATGTCCTATAAATATGTAGGTGATCTACTAGAAGAACTAAAAAAGATTTAATATTAAATTTATGTCAAATAATCCTTTCGTCTTATGATAATATTCTAATAGTAATCGCTTAATTCCAACCTTAATTTAGGTTAATTTAATCGTTTTGCAGTTTGCTTGAATAACAATTTATTTAAATGACAATACATATGGAATAGAGACAGAAAAAGGTGGAAAATATCGTATACTTTTTTTCGGAAGGGTTTGCGGTGCATCTGAACGCTTGATAACACACGGATTCCTAGAACTCCAGAAACCTTCCTAGAAATGTTTGTTACCGCCCCGTTTGTTTTGCGTTTTTAAATTGGACGAATCGTGACACGAGGTTAGAATGCTCTTGTTTCACGTTGGCAACAGTTTTTGGCGTATTGGGTTTAATAAAAATTTATTCACTTTGCTTAGCATTCTCGTGTGCGTCGCGGCGAATTGTGAAGGACTGGCGCGCGCGCGCAGAAGGTACTTCGTTCGAAATTGACTCCTTAAAGTTAAAACGCGGTTTGCGATAAGGTGGAAAGTTTCTTCTCGGCGGTCCGCGATGGGGGACATCATCGATTTGACTTGGGACGACGACGAATTACCTTCGGTACCGCATGGATTGTCATTTTGGGGTATGTAACACGACGATTTTAGATTACTTTCGACAATAAGTAATTGAAGCATACGCAATCGTGAGTTCCTTATGCACTACCGCAACGCATTTAATGTCGCGAGGTTAATTGATGTCGTTTAGGGTCAAAATCGCATAGTAACGTTCGAGAAATCTTTTTCCCTCGCTTTTAGAAGGGTCTGCGCGCAGCTGCGCAATTGATAACGAACGGTTTCCTAGAATTCTGGAAATGTGTTACCCATCAGTTCGGACACCTGTTAGAATACACTTGTGTACGCTTTTGGCAATTCTTAGCGTAGAGCGCAAGCGCTGTAGGGTCGGCGCGCAGCTGCGAACGGTTTCTCGGATACTTCAGTCCCCGCCCAGTTTATTTTGTGGTTTTAAATTCGACGAATCACAATACGAGTTAGAATACACTTGTTTTAAGGGTATAACGGTTTTATTTCGCTTCGGTATCATTCTCCAGTGGGTCACGGTGTAGTTTTGACGTGTGACGCGCGCGCAGAAGGTTCTTTGTTAGGAATTGAATCCTTAACGGTCTCGCGGTTTGTGATAAGGTGAATAAAACCTTCATAGCGATGGTAGACGATACGAATATCAGTATCGTCGATATAAGTAGCGACGAAGATTGGTTGCCTTCTGTGCCGCAGGGATTCACAGTTTCGGGTATGTAACGCATAAAGGTGACTTTAGACCTTTGCGGTGTATCGCGCAAGCGTAATGTAAGTAATTGGAGCATGCGCGATCACATTTATTAATTTAAATCTCGAACGTGAAAATTAGTGACCTCTTTTTCGGTAAATCTAGAGACAAAGTTTGGTAGGAAGCTCAATAGAGAGCAGCACGGATCCCTGGCGTCTTTAATTTTAAAAATACGGTATCTAATAATAACTATCCTACGATTGCAGTGCCAGGCGTGGTTGAATTCGGCTCCGCTTGCACCAACTACTTTGCAATGACTGGAGTTTCGTTTTCGTTTCACACTCATTGCGAGAAGCTCGTCAAAAAGCTCACCAATGAGCAGCTCAAGAACTTCAAGAACGCAAGCGACGATATGGACCGCATAAAGCTCATGTACAGTCACGCCATCAAGCTGCCGATCGTGGAGCACCCTGACGGGAAAAGCATGAAAGATGCCATCGATTTCAAATCGTACGGAAACCTCTTGTATCAGGGGAAGAGTTTGAACTACGCAGTCAAGGAATACAATCAAGGGATTGTTGCTTGTCCAGTGACGTCAGGTGAGTTTTCTGTTGGTTAGTATAATTTTTGCACGGCAGTGTATACTTTACAATTAGTAAACTTAAATTTTTGTACATTTGACATTATTACTTTTATATTTTTTGGAATAAAAGTGAATTACTGTTTTTTTTTGCACGCCAGTGTACATTGTAAACATTTCTCGCATTTTTCTAATTTAATAATTGAGTTTTCCCGGAAAAATGCAAAAGAATAATTTTAAAAATGTGTAAAAATGATTGAAAATAGAAATTCAAACATAACTTTATTATTACCTCAAAATAATAATTTTTGAAAAAATATTGTTGCAAATTAAAATTATTACAATATAAATTGTCGTAAATTTTAAAGCATACATATTGGGGAAATGTAATAATAAAATTATAATATTTGAATTTCTATTTTTAATAATTTTTGTACATTTTAAATTATTACTTTTTCATTTTTTTGGAAGAAAACTGAATTACTGCTTTTTTTGCACGCCAGTGTACATTTTAAACATAACGTACAGTCGAATTGAATTTTTCTAGCATTTTACTAATGTTAAATTTAATCTTAGAATATTACTAGGTTCAAAAAAATTATTTTGGTTTCGAATTGTAGTCAAAATAAAATTTACAATTGTACGTTATGTTGGCAATGTACACTGCCGTGCAAAAAAAAGAAATAATTGAGTTTTCTCTCAAAAAATGCAAATGAAATAATTTTAAATATACAAAAATGATTGAAAATAGAAATTCAAACATAATTTTATTATTACATCATAAAATAATAATTTTTTAAAAAATGTTGCAAATTAAAATTATTACAACATAAGTTGTCATACATTTTAACGAATACATATTGGGGAAGTGTAATAATAAAATTATAATACTTGAATTTCTATTTTTAATAATTTTTGTTCATTTAAAATTATTATTTTTATATTTTTTGGAAGAAAACTGAATTACTGCTTTTTTTGCACGCCAGTGTATATTGTAAATATAACGTACAGTCGAATTGAATTTTTTTCGCATTTTTCTAATGTTAAATTTAATATTAGGATATTACTAGGTTCAAAAAAAGTATTTTGGTTTCGATTTGCAGTCAAAACAAAATTTACAATTGCATGTTACGTTGGCAATGTACACTGCCGTGCAAAAATGAAGAAATAATTCAGTTTTCACCCGAAAAATGCAAAAGAAATAATTTTAGACGTACAAAAATGACTGAAAATAGAAATTCAAACATAATTTTATTTCTACATCATAAAATAATAATTAAAAAAAAATTAAAATTATTACAATATAAGTTGTCATAAATTTTAAAGCATACATATTGGGGAAATGTAATAATAAAATTATAATATTTGAATTTCTATTTTTAATAATTTTTGTACATTTAAAATTATTACTTTTTTTTAGAAATTATAATTTTTTTTCTCCCGAAAAATGCAACAGAAATAATTTTAAATGTACAGAAACGATTGAAAATAGAAATTCAACCTTAACTTTATTATTATGTCATAAAATAATAATTTTTTAAAAAATGTTGTGGCAAACTAAAATTATTACGATATAAGTTATCACAAATCATTTTTAACATCATGAAGTAATAATTTTTAAAAAATGTGACGTAAATTGAATTTTTATCACATTATTTTAATGTTAGAATGTTTATAGGTTCACAAAAATTATTTTGGGAGAATTTTATTTTATTTTTGACACGTTACAGAAAACTGTAAACAAAAATACGCCATAATTTAATACAATACATAAATATATTGTGGATGACATCTTGGATAATTGCCAAAGGTGATACAGCTGCTGACTAAACGGATCAGATATTCATCGCTTAGAAATATTAAGCGAACCATTTTTGAACTTACTCCAAATTGAGAGAACGCAGATGGTAACTAAAATAACCCACTAAAAGCGTTGGGTGAATTTGATTGCACCCCGCAAATAATAAGAGGTATTCAGTACGTGCCAACAGAATGAAAATAAATGTTGCATTAAAATAGAAGTGTTTTGCGACGCAATTGTATTCCACTAGTCTTTTGTTACTCTTCCAAAAATTGACAAAGTGATTGCATTATCCAAAAATAATTTCGAGTGCAGCCAAAACCAACAGTTTCACGGAATCGAGATTTACGGTCCCCTAAAATTTAATGTTAACAAAAATAAACGTCCTCATTGTACTTGTATCTGCGAGATGCTGCCAGATAATCTTACTATTGTTAGAAATCTAGGTCGTTTCGATTTATTACTTTCTCTTACCTTACAGACGACTCTCGAAACTTATTGGCCTTGCTGATCGCCAACAGGAGCGCCGTCCTCTTCGAATTGGGCCTTTTCAAGGAATGCATCCGAGACATCAACTGGGTTTTGGCCAGCGGATGGTACCCGGTGAATTTGCGGTACAAGATTTTGCTGCGTAAGGGTAAAAGTTGTACCGAGCTCAAACGGTACAACGAGGCCATCAAATGCATCACCGAGGCCATCGAAGTTGGCACGAGTTTGAAATTACCGGATCAAAAGCTCAACGAGATCCGACGCGCCCTAAATACCACCAGGGAGCAGCTAATGAAGTACGGAGAGGGAGAGGACAGAGAGGATTCCCTGGTCTTCGTGCAGTTCGATAGAAACTCCGCTTACCCGGCCGCTTCCTCCTCGGTCACCTTCCACAGCGATCCGATACACGGAAGGTACGCGGCCGCGACCAAAGATATTCCCGCCGGAGTTGTCGTCTTGGAGGAAGAAGCGTTCTGCATTTCCGTTTCCAAAGACAACGTCATGCAGAACTGCACGCACTGCGCTCTAAGCACCATTTCGCCGTTCCCTTGCGATAATTGCGCTTCCGTCGTTTTCTGCTCGACGAAATGCAAGGAGGATGCCCATTACCACAAGGTCGAGTGCAAAATACTTTCGACCATTTACAGTTCGGGCGCCTCCGTTAACTGCTTGATGTCCCTACGGATCGCCACCCAACAAGGTTTCGATTTCTTCTGGGCTCACAGGCAGGATCTCGATAACAAAATCAAAACCGACACCTACAACAGCAAGGACTACCGCAGGGTCTACCACTTATGCAACCACAGCGACGTCCGCGTGAAAGGAGAATTCGTCCATTACACTTTCATGGCCATCTTCCTTCTGAGGCTTCTCAAACGGACCGGCTACTTTCCTTTCGAGACCGCCGACGACGTATTGAAGGAAGAGGAAAGCTACATCGGAAGCTTGATGCTAAGACACCTCCAGATGCTGCAGTTTAACGCTCACGAGCTCTCCGAAATGAGGAACTGCGAATACGAAGATGTTCCTTACAAGAACGCTCACGTCGGAGGCGCCCTCTACCCGACGTTGGCTTTGTTCAATCACAGCTGCGAACCTAGTATTATAAGGTAATTTAGTTGTTTTTTAATTCTTTATAGGGACGGGTATATTTCGAAATGTACCCACAAGACTTTTATTTTTGAAACATTGCTCCGAAAATACAGACACACCTTTGTATTTAAATAAACTTTATAAATAAGAATATGAATACAAATATATCAACATGAATTTTTCATATCAATGAATTTTTTTATTTCTATATACTATTATTTCTATATGTTTTCAACAATTGCTTTGGACTTTATTCTCCTACGATGATTTTTTTCCAATTGTGGAATGGAAATATAATAACGAATTGATTTTAATTCAACAAATCACAGTCAGTGCTGCAATAACTGTGATTATATCTTAAGCAGTGGTAAATTTGTGATAATTCTATGGTTGCTTGTTTTCATCATCAGCATCAGGTGAATTTATTTTTGGAAGAATCGACATTATTAATATTCCTTGCTACAATACATTTTACTGCAGTCAAATGTTTCTGGCTATTAAAATGATTTTTTACTACTTTTTCTCTCTTCATAAACGGCCGAACGTGAGGTTTCGGGTTTGCTCCCTTCCCGGCTTACCACACGATCGGGCAATATAACTCTCGGACATTGCAAATATACATAGTTTGACAATCATCACAAAGATTTCAAAATCCGCTTGCCCTTAAATTGTCCCCATATTTACTTTTCAGGTATAACAAAGGTAATAAGATGGTAGCCCGAACCGTGAAGTACGTCAAGGCGGGGGATCCGATCTACGAGAACTACGGCCCCATCTACTGCTCGCACGACGTCGGCTTCAGGCAGAGGAAACTTACCGAGAGGTACTATTTCCACTGCCAGTGCATCCCGTGCTTGGAGAAGTGGCCGTTGTATCAGGCGATGGACGGCGAGAACCTCCGCTTGAAATGTCAGTTCTGCAGTCACGCCCTGATTGTCGGGAAGAACCAAAACAACCCGTTCGTCGTCTGCCAGGATTGCAGGACCAAGAACAACATCATGTTGACCTCCATGCAGTTAATGGTAGGTGCAGTACGTCAAGATGATTTACTTCCACTTAGTTTTTTGTTCATAATTATTTACTGTCCCTACTAGTATTGTGTTTGGTAAAAAAATTGCCTGTAGTAACATTTCTACCCCTGTTTTTATAAATGGTTCCATTAGTCTCATTACAACATATTCAGAAAGTGATTAATTATTGGGATGCCTACCCAATGATGACTGCACAGCATGGAAAGACTTGGTACAGAAGGTTCTTGCCAGCTATGGCGATTATAGGTATTTATGCAACAAAAAGAAAATATTTTTTTATTTATTCTTTCTACAACAAGCACAAGTTGTACTAGAAAAAGTCAACATGAAGTTTCTATCGTTTTCTCGTTTCTTCGTAGAAAGTCGACGAGTTCACGAGCCGAGCGGAAGAAAAATTCAAGGCCGGCGACTACGAAGCGGCCGTGAAATTTTACCAGACGGCTATGGAGTTCTACCACAAATTCATGGTGCCCCCGTTTCAAGACATGGTCAAAGTGCAGCAGCGCATGCGAACGTGCATGTTGCACGACGGGAACACCGAAGTTATGTACAAGATGCCAACCGAGTTCTTACCCATGACGAACAACCCTTACCCTCTTGTTTAAAGGGTTTTCGCACCGTCATTTTCTACAAACCAAAGTTTACTTATAATTATTAACCGAAAGTTTAAGTTTTTTGGGCGTCACTTACGCATCTACTACCCGAATATTCGTTCATTTAAACTAGATATAAGCATTCCATTTCTTCTATTGTTCAAATTTGTATTTTTAGCGTTCTAAATAAAAGTTTCAAATAAAAATTTAATTCGTTTATATTTTTATGTCCAAATTTTAGTTTTCTTATCAAAACTTCGATCGTTGTTATCTTCCGCCATCCGAATCGTTATCATTTGAAATTTGAAGTGCCTCAATTTCATTTATTTATCTACCGAACCAGAATGTTGGCTCAGTATCTCTATTGGTAGCGTATCGTGCTCGTCGAAACATGAAGTTGATCGCGTTGATATTAGTTCTTAATAATTTCGGAGGTAGGTCCTTTTTTTTTATTTCCAGTAAATTAACAGATTCAAAATTTTAATTTACCCTAAGAACAGATTTACTGAAGGTATATTATTTTGTTTTCCCTTAGATTTTTATCTCGCAATACTTAAACGACTAGAAAAAATCTTTATCTTTTTTATGCAGGTGTTCTGTACACCTGCTTCGATCAATTACAAATTTACAGAAACAATAAACAAGTTATCTCAAGTTTTAATTTGAATAAGAATTTATTAATATAAGAATTAATAAATTTTTAAATGAGTAATATAAGAAATAAATTTTTTTTTCTTCAATTACTTTTGGGCAGGTCGAGCCGCAGCAAATTTTCTGGAATGCGAAACGCAAGCCGACTGTACGGCTTTGGAAGCGACATGTACGAGTAACCTTTGCCAATGTCCGAGCGGAAAGACGCCCAGCGTAGATGGTACCAAATGTTTGGAAGGTATAAGTTTTCGATTTCCGTTCAGCCGTAAAGTATCTGTACGGATAATTTTCAGTTCGCCTTCACTACGGAGACCTGTGCACCGACGACGCTCAGTGCGCCCCACTCCTCGGAAAGAACCGGTGCCGGTCTGAAACGTGTGAATGCCAAGACGGGTACAGATACTATCGGGGCGCATGCATCCCAGCTATGGGACTCGGAAAAGCCTGCGTGAAAGACCAGGATTGCTTTGTGAGTCACGATCTGTTCGCGATGGTCTGTTCCGAGTCTAGGTGTGTTTGTAACGAAGGCTACTACGCTAGGGGTGGCTACGATTGCAGGCCTTTAGCGCAAGGTATCTGAACGAAAATTATTATTATATTAATATTATAAAAATTAAACTTTGTTTCGTTATTATAGAACTCGGCGATCCGTGCGCGATGGATAGCGATTGTCAATTAATTGCCGACAGTTATTGTAATAACGGTTGCGTATTGAAAAGTAAAAACGTTATTAAGCGTGAAGTAATTTACGAAGAATACAACGAAATGGAGAAACATCTTGATACCGAAAGAGAAATCGGTGACGATTGCATTAGTAACGAAGATTGCACGGACCAGGCCAATTCTTATTGCTCACCGCTCACTAAGAAGTGTGTCTGCAAAAGGGGATACATTTACAATACGAGAAACGGATGCGTCGGAGGTACGGAACTATAATTATTTAAATTAAATTCATAAAATACACGTTTCTCAGAGTTGGGTCTCGACGTTGGTTGCATAGAGAATGCAGACTGTCCAACGTCTCCGAGGCTTTGTAAAGACGGTATGTGCATTTGCCCTACATCGCATTATTACGGGCCTGGCCTTGACAAATGCGTCAAAGGTAACTAAACGGAATATAAACAATACGACCTTGACGTTTATAAATTTCTAGCTGCTTCTAAAGTGAACGATAGGATTAAATGTAACTCGGACCAGGCTTGCAACGTCTTAGGAAGTAGAGTCGCGTGCGTAGCTGAAAGCGATATAGATTCGTATTGCGAATGTCACTACGGGACGGAATTGAACGAGGATTCTCTTTGTGTTGACAGTAAGGTATCCTAAAATTTTGAATTCCACCACCTTTATTATTCAAATTTTTAGCTACGGAATGCCTTGTGGGTTGTGCGACGGACGAAGACTGCGACATAATTAACTCCGTATGCACGATAAAAGGTGACTGCGTTTGTCCCGACAATTACAGACTCGATGGTGATATATGTTTACCCAGTAAGTTATCCTACGATAGTATTCATTGAGGTTTAACGAAAAGTTTACAGACCTCGGCGCTACTTGCGACGATATAAGTCGCCATTGCGAAATGGAGAACAGCTTATGCGACAAGAGCACCGGGAAATGTTCTTGCGATGCGGGGTACCTCGAAGTGGATTCTACGACCTGCATTAAAAGTAAACACCTTTAATTTTATCACGATATCTTTGACAAAAATCTTTTCTTTCGCTCCGCAGCGGCGGGAATCCACGAGACGTGTTCGTATCCGCAACAATGTACGTGGGAGAACACCGAATGCACTCAGGGCACTTGCCAATGCAAAGCGGGGTATCAAGAAATCGACGACTTGTGCATCCAAGCGAGAGGTACGTGTACGTCGCGATCGACTTTCGTAAATTTTATAAATTTCTCGTCCAGCCATGGGAGCGTACTGTACGAACCTGCAGCAATGTCACGCAACTTTAGGGAAGACCGTTCTGTGCCGGAACAGCAAGTGTCAGTGCGGGCCGAATCAGCAACCGACGCGGGACATGTTGAATTGCACACCCCGAAGTTCGAACCTTACGATCTATCAACACTACAGAGAAACGCTTCTATTTTTAACTTTGTTAGTGTACTATTTGTTTAGGGAATGAATTATTACTTAACATTTTATATGTATTTAAATTAATAAGCGGATATAAATAACTTTATAATCGTGCTTGTGCAAAACTTATGACAGTTCTTTGGTTTCACCGAGACCTCATTTAATTGGCATAAACTTTGTAGTGGTCTTTAAGCGACGGACGGATGATAATACCATAGTTATATTGTAACAAATCAGGTTAACTATTTCGTTTCATTAAATAATTATTAAGCCAGCTGGGTGGCCACTTGAAGCCTGAAGTGTATTTAATCACTTTTATTTAGTCTGGTCGTAAGAGTTTTCACCACCTCAAAGTTGCTCTAGCCAGTGCGCAGTAAAATAGTTGGTTGAAATATGGTATAGAGTTGGTGAAAACATATTTATTTAAAGTCAGTTCACGTCTCGTGAATTCACCGAAGAAGTCTCAAACGAGACCCAGGAAATTAAGTATTAAATATTTGACTTTCGTACAAGACTTTAGAGTCACAGATAAGAAAATCCCACAAAATTTGTCATTATTGTTAAATTAGTAGTAGGACGGGGAGATAAAGATCTTGTACGTTAGTTTTATCAATATTATTATTATTTAATTGTCGATTCCTTTATTCATTTATATTATTCTTTCTAGTTTTCCCTCATTAAGTGAGTTTAAAAGTTAAAATAATTGAACAGCAAGTACAGATTTTATTAATAATTATTATATAACTAATAACAGTTCTAAGAAAAATTTTGCATTTGTAATAATATACATGGTGTTCCATTTAAAAATCTGAAGTTGGGTAGTTTTTAGAATAAACCGAACACCTGTATATTCGAAAATAGTTTCGAATTGTGAACAGTTCGATGTGATGCAACTTTTATTTGAAAGATTTTTATCTAGAAAGAGCAATAACAGTTCTATGTAAAATTTTGCATTCACAGCTGTGATGTTTTTTCAAAAATACTACATAACACTCAAACGGTACGATTTGAAGCTAAGGTATAATAATTAAAGCGGCCCTTAAATCTTATAAGGACTTCAAAGAAGTAATAATATACATGGTGTTCCATTTAAAAATCTGAAGGATAGTTTTTAGAATAAACCGAATACCTTGTATATTCGAAAACTGTTTCAACTTGTGAACAGTTCGATGTGATGCAACTTTTATTTGAAAGATTTTTATCTATAAAGAGCAATACCCGAGATTAGGAACGAAATACCCTCTTGCCCCATAGGACTGTATTTTTATCAATTATGCTTATAACTCGAGAACTGTTGCTTTTAAGCATGCAGCTTTTTACTTACAATTTTATGCAGATTACAAAAATATATTTTGTTACAAAAAGTTGTAAAAAAGTAAAAATTTTTTTAGGTAAATACCTTAACCACATGTACCATTTTTATGAAACCCTTATTATGACTAAATTATGTAATAATGAGCTTGTTTGTAAAGTATTGTTTTACTCGGTCTAACGTGGCAATCTAAAAACGATGCACAGACGGACGGACGGACAGACCAACCACCAAAAATAGCGTAAGTAGGCTACGAAAAGCCTAATTCAACAAGAAAGTAAAAAGTAACCCTCGATTTGTCAAGGTCAGTTGTCAGCATTTTGTGGCATTTACTATAAAAACATGGAGGATCAGGTGGAGGTTAACGGAAGGACCTACGCTGATTAGGAAAACAAGAAGCAACATAAACTTGTAATAATTGATGTAACAGACGGATGGTGTACTATGAAATAGTATAGGTGTACTAACAAAGGAACAGACTGGTCAGTTATTCACCAGCAGCAAGAAATTCCAGTACTTCATACACTTTTTAGAGGTCATAAGTATACAAAGCAAGAAAATAACTCTCGATTTATAAAAAAACATGGAGATCAGGTGGAAATTAATGGAAGGACATACGCTGATTAGGAAAACAAAAAGCAACATAAATTTGTAATAATTGATTTAATTAATATATACAAATTTGTCAAAAAAATGACAAATTGAATAAAAATGAATAAATATATATAATCTACAATAACAGTCAATACGTTAAAAACTAGGTTTTCATTTTTAAAAAGGTTTTTTTCCTTCCTTTCATAGTACACTACACTCGTTCCCCCAGCTATAAGATATCCTAACTAAAGTATCACTAAATAGCTGCAATAAATTAACAGAGAAGTAAATTATTATTAATCATATGACTGACGTTTCCTTATCATTTACACAAGAATGAGCCACTCGTGCCGATGCCGTACTCAACTACGCAAACCGTTCCACACGTGTTATGGCACAGCCCCAATTCCGAATTGTACAGACTAGATAAACTCAGATATTAAATCGTACGAATGTGTGTATATTTGACGATTCAGAGAAACAAGACACAACGAAACGTTAGACACTGCAGCCCTGCGTGACTTCGTCCGACGACTGCTGGCTCCAGTGGTAAGGGTGGCAAGGTGATTTGCGCTGCGAATTTTCACTGTGCAAACTTTGTTCTAACTCTAAAAGTTGTCCCATAAAGTTCAAGTTCGGCGATATTATCGGCCTCGCCGCCTTCACCATTTTGTACGCCTCGACGAGCGACACCTGCTGGTACTTCATGATGTACGCTATCGCTATCGTCGCGCTCCTCGACACTCCCGCCTGGCAGTGCACTAGTACCCTGGAACCGCTCTTTCTTGCCTCCTCTAAAAAGAATTGAAATCAGAATTAGTACAAAAGAATAAAGTGATAAAAATCAAATTTAAGTGACGTTTATATAAAACTAATGCAATATAAATTATCGTAAATTTTAAAGTATATATCTTGGGGTAATATAATAAAATTATAATACAGTCGAACTCCGATAACTCCGATTTTTGATAAGTCTAACCAAATTGGTTGGCAATAGCATCAAACATGTTTCTGCCCTTGGTAAGTAACAAAGAGTTATATTGATCTTTGCCACAAACACGGATGGACGAGAGAAAGTGAAAAATTAAAATGCTTTCAACTTGCTTTCTTCCCCCCGAATATGACATCTAAGCTGCAACCACTTGATCAGGATACCATACGATGTTTAAAACGTCATTATCGCCGAAGGATTTTGAAGAAATCCATCAGATGCTTTGAAGAAAACAAAAAAAAATGTTGGATTTCGTCGAATGCATTTGCATTTCGAACGTCTGTTACGTTAAATTTAAGTTTTTGTGTTTTATAACTTAAAACTTACGTTATTACACTTTTTTTAAACCCTTAATGTATTAATTTTCATGGTAATCTTTAAATTTACTTACTGTGATAAAAACTCGAATATCTCAAAAACTATCACAATGCTTACATAACTACAGTACTTCTTAACTATTTGAAACATGAAAATTAGGATATTCCAAGGCCAATATGACAGGATATGACACTATGCTGAATACCATATACAATGGTATTACCAGGTACAATGACAATACTGGTGATTCAAGGAAAAAGCAATAAACCCTACGCCAGATTAGCTCTAGAAATATGCAAACACAGAAGAAGCAATGATGTCGTCAACGTACAAAACAGCACCCCCAGGATACGATTTTTCCCCACTACTAAACTTCCGGACACATATATAAGGCGCCCACAATTCACACCGTATAGTTTTTAGTTCGCTCTTACGTTTCAAGTTTCTATTTGAGGCATAACGGAGGTAAGTAATATTTTGGATTTCTCTTTTGATTCAGAAAGTTTATTGCATTTCGCCCAATCCCAAAAAATCTCGGGTCGAATGTAGTACAGATCCGGAGGTTTGGATGAAACGGTACGAAGAGTTAGCAAGCCACGAAGAAAGTCCTTTGGATGAAAAAGTTGAAGATGAAGTGGAAGATAATATTGTGGAAAGCAGCAATCACGAAACAACTTCCGAACAAGAAGAAAATATGTCAGATCATTTCTGTATAAGATTTTTAACCCTATCTTGAATATTAATGGAGATACAAGGTTGGCCCTGAAAAAACAAACAGACTGTATAAATATAAATATAAGTGGATTACTAAAATAAAATATTACTACGCTAAAATATTACTATTCAAAATTGGTGGAATAATTTAAAAGATACCACGAGAGGTGATAATCGTCCCGTCATCTTAATATGCGCGTGCGTCGATTGGGTTGCCTACCCGCGAACGCTTCGGACGGGTTATAGCGCTATCTAAATTTGTGCGAGTGCAGCAACAGGCTGGGAACGGACAAAGTATGACTCACCGCGTATTTATTTTTAGTGCGTACCCTATCGTTACCCGCCGTGTCGAAACGTAAACAAAAAAAAAAGAAGAAAAGTATTTGAAAAAGAATTACGCGTCGTAATTTTCATTACGCGATGCGTATTTGACAGTTTCCGCGCGTAGTGAGGTTATGTCTAAATGAAAAATTATTAGTCATAATACCACATCTGTTGATGTGTGAATAAAAACGGGGTCAGCACAGTAGATGGTAATGTTTGGGCTGAATCATCCCTCGAACATGTGCGAAGCGTGACTCAATGTATTGTGATTAGACCCCACGTGGGTAAAAGGATATACGGAGGCCGTGCCGGTTTTTTTTTATATATTACGAACGAGCATAATTGAAAAAGACCGTTGGATTGTTCGGGGTTGCGTATCCACCCTAGTGATCGCCTAAGCGTTTCCGAACGCACAGTAGACGAATGAGTCATCCGGGCAACGGCCAATGGCCCTAAGAAAACAATAACTGCGATGAGTAATTCGTGATTCAAAACTGCGCAAGGCCGTTTGCTAACACCAAGACGTGCCCAAGAAGCCGAGAGGGAGACGCGGCAAGGACGCCTCGGTCGCGCGAGTTCCTGTTCCAACTTTTTCCTCTCGCTACGTTCGTTTCCTACAGACCTAATTGACAGTTAACGTTAAAATCGCTTCCTTATCGCGGTACGCTTTCGATTGGGAAGGAATTGACTGTCGGCGCGTGCGCACCGCTAGGCGCCAAGGGATAATATGCGGACGCGAACGGCGCGACCTTGACGTCATTTTACAATGTTGAAATAATAACGCAATTACGTATGGAAATAACCGCTCTTCGGTCGAAGAAAGTCGAAACGTGGCGCCTGGCACGTTAGTTAGTCATTGCGGCTAATTTTACACCGCCGTCCGTAGTACAAAGTGTACGCGTTCGGATCGAAAACATCTGCCAGAAGAAATCGCCGACCGGCGGAATGGCAACTGAGAAACTCGGAATTTCCCTAACTCTTCGATTCGTCATCGGAAAACTATGCGCGCGGTTAGGTTAGGACGGCGAACGTGAATCATTTTTTTCTTAGATCCGCCAAAGTTCTCCGAAGGTACCTGCGCAATTAAATTGAACGGCAAGACTAATAACGTCAGTAAATAACGAATGACGTAAAGTTCTCCCAGTTTGTGATTAGTCTCTCTCATAAACAACCTTTTGCAGCCCCTATTTAAGGCCGCACTTTACGTAGGCGTTAAGGGGAATTCTGAATTAAGTACAACTAGCTGAGAAGTAGTAAATTAGTTTATTTCATAGTATAATATTGACGAATAATACAAAAATCTTACTCAGGGTCTTATCTTTTTAATTTGGGAAAAAAATGTATATCGGAAAATATTAATTTTACGAGTATGGTACCTTTAACAAAGTGAAAAATGGGGGTATTCCATTTAAAATAACAAAGTAGAGGTCAACTTCCTTTCTTTTTTTGAAAATATTTTCATTAAATAGATCCTGGACTAGAATGGCTGTACATAAAAACTAGTCGATGTGTACGTCCCACATGACTTTCTCTTACCTTGACCCTATTTTAATTATGACGATGATTTCGCAATGCGTTTTAGAAAATATTGAAGAAATATTTTAGACCTAGGCTCGACTGTCTAAAATCTGAATTTGGACAATTTTTAAAATAAAC